>JARQOC010000003.1:790086240-790319430 GCA_033576535.1 Allobates femoralis | reverse complement strand
GAAACTGACTAGATAGAAGAGAAAGTCGACTTGAGAGAAAATTAATATGAATTGGGCACCACACTTGATATATTTGTGCATCCATGGGTATCTGTCACCTGGTCTTGAAATTCATGGAAATCCATTAAACAATGGTTAAATGACATAAGATATGTGCCTGGACACAAGTCCAAGTCACGTGCAGGGCACCATGTTTTATTTTATTTAAAGTTATTTGTCACTCCAGGAACTCAGTCTAAAGTAATTTGATGGTCATATATGGGTCTTAGGCCTATAAAACTGATGCCTGTTCTTTTGTTTTCTTAGGCTAGGGTCACATTAACGTTGAAGTGGGGTTGCATTAAAAACTTAGGTTTTGGCAGCCTTAACGCAGTGCTACCGCCATGGTAATGCCACGGTAACGCTGCCAATGCTTACCTATGGCGACACAGCCCCTAGCATGGCTCAAATGCCGGCATCTGAATGAAATCTTGCGCTTTTTCCTAACGCGAGAAAAGTTGCTTTCAACAACGTCTCTTGTCGAGTTAGGAAAAAGTGCAAAATTTAATTCAGATGCCAATGTTTGAGCCGCGCTAGGGGCCGCGTCACCATAGGTGAGCATTGGCAGTGTTAACGCGACGCTACCATGGCGGTAGCATTGAGTTAAGGCTGCCAAGACCTAAGTTTTTAACGCAACCCCACTTTAACATTAATGTCAACCTAGCCTTATCTGGTTTCACACACCCATTTTTGGCATCCATGTGATTCCAGCTTAAACTGGAAGAAACTAAATCTGTTTTCAAACCCATCAATGGGGCCGCAGGCACTTGCTGGTGCATCCAGTTCTTTACGGTTCCCCTTGATCCGGGTGTCCCTGTTTCTTGCACTGAGATCAAAAACACATTTTGGAGTGATTTTGGTCTTCATGACAAAACCGTGCACACCCAGGGCCCCATCAACCTTCCGACCTGAGGCTGCCGACAGGGCCCATCAGCCAGACATTCTGAGGACGCTGACAGGGCCCCATCAGCCATCCGGCCCGAGGCCACTGACAGAGCCCCATCAGCCATCCGATCCAAGGCCGTTGACTGGGCCCAATTACCCATCAAGCTGGACGCCGCCAACACGGCACTATCAGCCATCCGAGATAAGGCCACCGACAAGGCCCCATCAGCCATCCGGCCTGAGGCCGCCGATATGGCTCGCTCAGCCATCCGACCTGAGGCTGCTGACAGGGTCCCATCAGCCATGGAGCTGGAGGCCATCGACACAGCCTTATCAGCCATCCGTCCAGTGGCTGCCAACAGGGCCCAATCAGCCATCAAGCTGGAGGCTGCCGACACAGCCCTATCAGCCATCCGGGCAAAAGTCACCGACAGGGCCCCATCAGCCATCAGGCCCAAGGCTGCCGACAGGGCCCCATCAGTCATCTGACCTGAGGCTACTGACATGGTCCCATAAGCCAGACATCCTGAGGCCGCAGACACGGCCCCATCAGCCATCCAACCTGAGGCCCCCGACAGGACCTCTTCAGCCATCTGACCTGAGGCTCCCGACAGGGCCCCATCAGCCATCAAGCTGGAGGCTGCCAACATGGCCCTATCAGCCTTCTTGGTTGAGGCCGTCGACAGGGCCGCCAAAGAGCCATCCGGCCGGAGGCCGCCGACACAACCCATCAGCAATCCAACCAGAGGCCGCTGACAGGGCCCAATCAGATATCAAGCTGGAGGCCACCGACACGGCCCCATCAGCCATCCGATATGAGGCTGCCGACAGGGCCCCATCAGCCATCAAGCTGGAGGTCGCTGACACGGCCCCATCAGCCATCCGTTCAGAGGCCGCCGACATGGCCCAATCAGCCATAAAGTTGGAGGCCGCGGACACGGTCCTATCAGCCATCCGGGCTAAGGCTGCCGACAGGGCCCCATCAGCCATCCGGCCCGAGGCCGCCGACAGAACCCCATAACCTAGACTGTTCAAGGCTGCCAACAGGCCCTCATCAGCCATCCAGCTCTACATGCTAGTCTAGAGCCTGGCAACTTATCAGCAGAAGAGCATAACATGGTCATCTCTGACCGATGACACCATTTTGAAAATGCATCAGAATCAAACTTATTTGTATTTTACTTTCCATAAATTATCAGCAAATTGTTGAAATTACACCTATCAAAAAAACCTAATTACAGCCTCTTCTTCTCTTCAGCTTCTAATTTAGACAAAGTAGCTGGAAGGTTTATCAAGCAAGCAGTACTTGTGAGCCCATCAGCCCTCCACCCCAAGGCCACCGACATGGCCACATCAGGTACACAGCCTGAGTCCACCGTCTCAGCCCCATCAGCTATCTGTCCCGAGGCTGCTGGCAAAGCACCATCAGCCATCCGGCCCAAGGCCGCCAACAGGGCCCCATCAACCATCTAACCTGAGGCTGCCGACAGGACCCCATCAGCCATCCGACCAGAGGCCCCCGACAGGACCCCTTCAGCCATCCGACCTGAGGCTTCCGACAGGGCCCCATCAGCCATCAAGCTGGAGGCCGCCGACACGGCCCCATCAGCCATCCGACCAGAGTCTGCCGACAGGCCTCAATCAGCCATTAAGCTGGAGGCTGACGACATGGCCCTATCAGCCATCCGGGCTAAGGCCGCCGACAGGGCCCCATCAGCCATCCGGCCTGAGGCCACCGACAGGACCCATCAGCCATCTGATCTGAAGCTGCCGACAGGGACACATCAGTCATCTCACCTGAGGCTGCCGACAGGGTGCCATCAGCCATCCGACCAGAGGCTGTCAACAGGGCCCAATCAGCCATCAAGCTGTAGGCCGCCGACTCAACCAGGCTAAGGCCCTATCAGCCATCCGGGCTAAGGCCACCGATAGGGCCCCATCAGCCATCTGGCCCGAGGCCGCCGACATGTCCCATCAGCTATCTGATCTAAAGCTGCCGACAGGGACACATCAGTCATCTCACCTGAGGCTGCCGACAGGGTGCCATCCGACCAGAGGCTCTCAACAGGGCCCAATCAGCCAACAAGCTGTAGGCTAAGGCCGTCGATAGGACCCAATCAACCATTCAAACCGAGGCCACCGACAGAGCCCCATCAGCCATCCGATCCGAGTCTGCTGACAGGGCCACATCAGCAATCTGACTTGAGGACACAGACAAGGCCCCATCAGCCATCCAGCTGGAGGCCTCCGACATGGCCCCATGAGCCATTGAGACCAAAGGCGCCGACAGGGCCCAATCAGTAAGACATCCCTAGGAAGCCGACAGGCCTCCATTAGCCAGACTGCTGAGGCCACCGACAGGGTCCCTTCAGCCATCCTACCTGAGCCTGGCGACAGGGCCCCATCAATCATCAAGCTGGAGGCCACTGACAGGGCCCCTTCAGCCATCCAACCTGAGGCTGCTGACAAGGTCCTATCAGCCATCAAACTGGAGGACACCGACATGACACTATCAGCCATCCGGGTTAAGGCTGCCGACAGGGCACCATCAGCCAGACATCCTGAGGCCGCCAACATGGCCCCATTAGCCTTCCGTCCAGAGGCCGCCAACAGGGCCCAATCAGCCATCAAGCTGGAGGCCACTGACCCGGCCCTATCAGCCATCCGACCCGAGGCCACCGACAGAGCCCCATCAGCCATTCGATCTGAGGCTGCCGACAGGGCCCCATCAGCCATCAAGCTGGAGGCCGCCGACATAGCCCCGTCAGCCATCCGTCCAGAGGCCGCCGACAAGGCTCATTCAGATATCAAGCTGGAGGCCGCCAACACGGCCTTATCGGCCATCTGGGCTAAGGCCGCCGACAGGCCCTTATCAGCCATCCAGCTCTACATGCTAGTCTAGAGCCTGGCAACTTATCAGTGTTAGAAGACCAGCAGAAGAGCCTAACATGGTCATATCTGACCGATGACACCATTTTGAAAATGAATCATAATCAAACTTATTGGTCCTGAACTTTCCATAAATTATCAGCAAATTGTTGAAATTACACCTATCAAAAAAAAACAAATTACAACCTCCTCCTTATCCCCTCTAGCTGTCCTTTCTATCGCCAAGATAGGTGTGTTTTCTACCATTTTAGATAGAAAAAGTCTACAATTTGCTTCCAATTTAGGCAAAGTAGCTGGAAAGTTTCAACAAGCAAACAGTACTTGTGAGCTCATCAGCCGTCCAGCCCAAGGCCACCGACATGGCCCCCTTCAGGTACACGGCCCGAGTCCGCCAGAACGGTCCCATCAGCTATCTGTCCTGAGGCCACTGACAACGCACCATCAGCCATCCGGCCCAAAGCCACCGAGAGGGCCCCATCAGCCATCTGGCCAGAGACCACCGACAGAGTCACATAAGCCATAAGATTTGAGGCTACCGACAGGGCCCCATAAGCCATCAAGCTGGAGGCTGCCAACACGGCTCAATCAGCCATCCGAACAGAGGTCGACGACAGGGCCAAATCAGCCATTCAGGCTAAGTCCACTGACAGGGCCACATCTGCCATCCGATCTGAGGCTGCCGACAGAGACTCATCAGTTATCAAGCTGGAGGCCGCCGATACGGCCCCATCAGCCATTCATCCAGAGGCCGCCGACAGGGTCCAATCAGCCATCAAGCTGGAAGCCGCCGACACGGCTCTATAAGCCATCCAGGCTAAGGCCGTCAAAAGTGCCCCATCAATCATCCAGCCCGACCCGCCGACATGGCCCCATCAGCCATCTGTCCAGAGGTTGCCGACAGGGCCCAATCAGCCATCAAGCTGAAGGCTGCCAACACGGCCTCATCAGCCATTCTGCTAGCGGCTGCAGACATGGCCACATCAGCCATCTGGCTCCAGGCCGCCGACACGTCCCCATCAGCCATCTGGCCCAAGACTGCCGATATGGCCCCATCAGCCAGACTGGCTGAGGCTGACGACAGCACCCCATCAGCAATCCGGCCTGAGGCCGCCGATACGGCCCTATCAGCCACCTGGCCCAAGGTTGCCAACAGGGCCCCATCAGTCACCCGGGGAGAGGCTATGGACAAGGCCACATCAGCCATCTGGCCCGAGGCCGCCAACATGACCCCAATAGGTAGAAGGCCCAGGACACCGGAACGGTCCTGTGAGCCATCCGGCAGAGTCCGCCAACTTGGTCCCATCAACTATGCAGCCAGAGGCCGCAGATTAAGCCACATCAGCCATCTGGCCAGAGGCCGCCGACACGGCCCAATCAGACAGACCGCTCAAGGCCACCGACAAGGTCTCATCAGCCAGAATGCCAGAGGCCTCCCACAGGACCCAATTAGACATCCGACCTGAGGTTGCCGACACGGCCCCAAACACCAGACTGCCTGAAGTCGTAGACAGGGCCCTATCAGCCATCTGGACCAAGGAAACCGACATGGCCCTATAAGCCGGACTACCAGCGGCTGCCGACAGGGCCCAATCAGCCTTCTGACCCGAGGCCACCGACAGAGCCCCATCAGAAATCCGATCTGAAGCTGCCAACAGGGCTCCAGCAGCCATCCGTCCAGAGGCCGCCGACAGGGCCCTATCAGCCATCTAGCTCCAGGCCGCCGACACGGCCCCATCAGAGATCTGGCTTGAGGCCGCCAACACGGTCCCATCAGCCATACAGCCCGAGGCCGCCGACAGAACCCCATAACCTAGACTGCACGAGGCTGCCGACAGGCCCTCATCAGCCATCCAGCTCTACATGCTAGTCTAGAGCCTGGCAGCTTATCAGTTTTAGACGACCAGCAGAAGAGCCTAACATAGTCAAATCTGACCGATGACACCATTTTGAAAATGCATCAGAATCAAACTTATTTACCCTGTACTTTCTATAAATTATCAGCAGATCCCCTCAAGCTGTCCTTTCCATCGCCAAGATAGGAGTGTTTTCTAACATTTTAGATAGAAAAAATCTACAATTTACTTCAAATTTAGACAAAGTAGCTGGAAGGTTTATCAAGCAAACAGTATATGTGAGCCCATCAGCCATCCACCCCAAGGTCACCAACACAGCCCCTTCCAGGTACACTGCCCGAGTCCGCCGGAACGGCCCCATCAGCTATCTTGCCCGAGACCGCTGACAAGGCACCATCAGTCATCCGGCCCAAATCCGCCAACAGGATCCCTTCAGCCATCCAACCTGAGGCTGCTGACAGGGCCCCATCAGCCAGACATTCTGAGGCTGCCAAGGCCCCATCAGCCATCCAACCAGAGGCCGCTGACAGGGCTCAATCAGATATCAAGCTGAAGGCCGCCGACACGGACCTATCAGCCATCTGGCTCCAGGGCGCAGACAGGACCCATCAGCCATCCAGCCCGAGGCCACTGACATAGCCCCATCACCCATCTGATATGAGGCTGCCAACAGGGCCCCATCAGCCATCAAGATGGAGGCTGCCGACACAGCCCCATCAGCCTTTCCTCCAGAGGCCACTGACAGGACCCAATCAGCCATCAAGCTGGAGGCCGCCGACACAGCCCTATCAGCTATCTAGGCTAAGGCCGTCGACAGGGCTCCATCAGCCATCCGGCCCGAGGCTGCCGACCGGGCCCCATCAGGCATCCGACCTGAGGCTGCCGACACGGCCCCATCAGCCATCTGTCCAGAGGTCGCCGACAGGGCACAATCAGCCATCAAGCTGAAGGCTGCCATCACGGCTTCATCAGCCATTCTGCTAGCGGCTGAAGACATGGCCACATCAGCCATCTGGCTCCAGGTCGCCGACATGTCCCCATCAGCCATCTGGCCCAAGCCTGCCGATAGGGCCCTCATCAGTGTTAGAAGATCAGCAGAAGACCCTAACATGGTCATATCTGACCAATGACACCATTTTGAAAATGCATCAGAATCAAACTTATTTATCTTGTACTTTCCATAAATTATCAGCAAATTGTTGAAATTATATCCATTAAAAAAAAAATTACAGCCTCCTCCATATCCCCCTCTAGCTGTCCTTTCCATCGCCAAGATAGGTGCCATCCGGTCAGAGTCCGCCGACTTGGTCCCATCAACCATCCAGCCAGAGGCCGCAGACCCAGCCACATCAGCCATCTGGCCAGAGGCCGCCGACACGGCACAATCAGCCAGACTGCTCAAGGCCGCCGACAGGGTCCCATCAGCCAGACTGCCAGAGGCCTCCGACAGGACCCAATTAGCCATCCGGCCTAAGGTTGCCGACACGGCCCCAAACGCCAGATTGCCTGAAGCCCTAGACAGGGCCCTATCAGCCATCTGGACCAAGGAGACCGACATGGCCCTATAAGCCGGACTACCAGCGGCTGCCGACAGGGCCCAATCAGCCCTCTGACCCGAGGCCACCGACAAAGCCCCATCAGAAATCCGATCTGAGGCCGCCGACACGGCCCTATCAGCCATTTGTCCAGAGGCCGCCGACAGGGCCCTATCAGCCATCTAGCTCCAGGCCGCCAACACGGTCCCATCAGCCATACAGCCCGAGGCCGCCGACAGAACCCCATAACCTAGACTGCACAAGGCTGCCGACGGGCCCTCATCAGTCATCCAGCTCTACATGATAGTCTAGAGCCTGGCAACTTATCAGTTTTAGACGACCAGCAGAAGAGCCTAACATGGTCATATCTGACCGATGACACCATTTTGAAAATGCATCAGAATCAAACTTATTTACCCTGTACTTTCCATAAATTATCAGTACATCCCCTCAAGCTGTCCTTTCCATCGCCAAGATAGGAGTGTTTTCTAACATTTTAGATAGAAAAAATCTACAATTTACTTCAAATTTAGACAAAGTAGCTGGAAGGTTTATCAAGCAAACAGTATATGTGAGCCCATCAGCCATCCACCCCAAGGCCACCGACACAGCCCCTTCCAGGTACACTGCCCGAGTCCGCCAGAACGGCCCCATGAGCTATCTTGCCCGAGGCCGCTGACAAGGCACCATCAGTCATCCGGCCCAAAGCCGCCAACAGGACCCCTTCAGCCATCCAACCTGAGGCTGCTGACAGGGCCCCATCAGCCAGACATTCTGAGGCTGCCAAGGCCCCATTAGCCATCTAACCAGAGGCCGCCGACAGGGCTCAATCAGATATCAAGCTGAAGGCCGCCGACACGGACCTATCAGCCATCTGGCTCCAGGGCGCAGACAGGTCCCCATCAGCCATCCGGCCCGAGGCCACAGACAGAGCCCCATCACCCATCCGATATGAGGCTGCCAACAGGGCCCCATCAGCCATCCGACCTGAAGCTGCTGACACGGCCCCATAAGCCATCCAACCTGAAGCTGCCGACAGGGCCCCATCAGCCATCGGACCTGAGGCTGCCGACACGGCCCCATCAGCCATCTGTCCAGAAGTCGCCGACAGGGCACAATCAGCCATTAAGCTGAAGGCTGCCAACTCGGCCTCATCAGCCATTTTGCTAGCAGCTGCAGACATGGCCACATCAGCCATCTGGGTCCAGGTCGCCGACACATCCCCATCAGCAATATGGGCCAAGCCTGCCGATGTGAGCCCATCAGCCATCAACCCCGAGGCCATCGACACGGCCCCCTTCAGGTATACAGCCCGAGTCCGCCGGAATTGCCCCATCAGCTATCTGGCCCGAGGCCGCTGACAAGGCACCATCAGCCATGTGGCCTAAAGCTGCCGACAGGACCCCTTCAATCATCCGACCTGAGGCTGCCAACAGGGTTCAATCAGCCATCAAGCTGAAGGCCACCGAAACGGCCCCATCAGCCATCTAGCTCCAGGCCGCCTACACGGCCCCTTCAGTCATCTGGCCTGAGGCCGCCAACATGACCCCATCAGCCATCCGGCCCGAGGATGCCGACAGGACCCCATAACCTAGATTGCACGAGGCTGCCGACAGGCTCTCATCAGCCATCCAGCTCTACATGCTAGTCTAGAGCCTGGCAACTTATCAGTGTTAGAAGTCCAGCAGAAGACCCTAACATGGTCATATCTGACCAATGACACCATTTTGAAAATGCATCAGAATCAAACTTACCGTATATACTCGCGTATAAGCCGAGTTTTTCAGCCCAAAAATTGGGCTGAAAAGTACCCCCCTCGGCTTATACGCGAGTCAGTGCGGGGGCTGCTGCGGTATACAGCAGCCCCCGCATCCCCAGTAATGCAGGGCCCCCGCCCCCCTCATGCTCCGGTCACCTGTAAAGCAAATTATACTTATCACTGTCCCGCTGTCCGCGCCCGCCGCTGCCGACATCGCGATCCTCCATCTTCATGCGTTTTCTTCCTGTTTCCTGTGTTCGTCGCTGCCAATGACGTCATTACCGGCGCCGAACACAGGAAACAGGAAGAAGACGCATGAAGATGGAGGATCGCGGACGGCAGCGGCGAGCGGGCGCGGATGGCAGCGGGACAGTGATAAGTATATTTTGCTTTACAGGTGACCGGAGCATGGGGGGGGGCCCTGCATTACTGGGGCTGCCTGTATACTACCGCTGGGGCTGCTATACACTACCACTGGGGCTGTATATACCTCTGGGGCCCTGTATAATACCACTGGGGCTGTATATACTACCACTGGGGCTGCTATATACTACCACTGGGGCTGTATATACCTCTGGGGCCCTGTATACTACCACTGGGGCTGTATATACCACTGGGGCTGTATATACTACCACTGGGGCTGCTATATACTACCACTGGGGCTGTATATACTGCTGGGCCCTGTATACTACCACTGGGGCTGTATATACCACTGGGGCTGTATATACTACTGGGGCTGCCTGTATACTACCACTGGGGCTGTATATACCACTGGGGCTGTATATACTACTGGGGCTGCCTGTATACTACCACTGGGGCTGTATATACCACTGGGGCTGTATATACTACTGGGGCTGCCTGTATACTACCACTGGGGCTGTATATACTGCTGGGGCCCTGTATACTACCACTGGGGCTGTATATACCACTGGGGCTGTATATACTACTGGGGCTGCCTGTATACTACCACTGGGGCTGTATATACCACTGGGGCTGTATATACTACTGGGGCTGCCTGTATACTACCACTGGGGCTGTATATACTGCTGGGGCCCTGTATACTACCACTGGGGCTGTATATACCACTGGGGCTGTATATACTACTAGGGCTGCGTCTATACTACCACTGGGGCTGTATATACCACTGGGGCTGTATATACTACTAGGGCTGTGTGTATACTACCACTGGGGCTGTATATACCACTGGGGCTGCATGTATACTACCACTGGGGCTGCTGTATATACCTCTGGGACTGCTGTATACCACACTGCTGGGGGCTGTATACTTGTGCTAGGGTCCACCCTCGGCTTATACACGAGTCAATAGATTTTCCCAGGTTTTGGGGGCAAAAGTAGGGGGGTCGGCTTATACATGGGTCGGCTTATACACGAGTATATACGGTATTTATCTTGTACTTTCCATAAATTATCACAAAAAAAAAAAATTACAGCCTCCTTCATATCCCCCTCTAGCTGTCCTTTCCATCGCCAAGATAGGTGTGTTTTCTATCATTTTAGATAAAAGTAATCTACAATTTGCTTCTAATTTAGACAAAGCAGCTGGAAGGTTTATCAAGCAAACAGTACTTGTGAGCCCATCAGCCATCAGCCATTCGGGCTAAGGCCGCCGACAGGGCCCCATCAGCCATCCGATCTGAGGCTGCCGACAGGGACCCATCAGTTATCAAGCTGGAGGCCGCTGACACGGCCCCATTAGCCATCCGTCCAGAGGCCGCCGACAGGGCCCAATCAGCCATCAAGCTGGAGGCAGCCAACAACGGCCCTATCAGCCATTTGGGCTAAGGCCGCCGACAAGGCCACATCAGCCATCCGATCTGAGGCTGCCGACAGGGACCCATCAGTTATCAAGCTGGAGGCCGCCGACACGGCCTCATCAACTATTCGTCCAGAGGCCGCCGACAGGGCCCTATCAGCCATCTAGCTCCAGGCCGCCGACACGGCCCCATCAGAGATCTGGCTTGAGGCCGCCAACACGGTCCCATCAGCCATACAGCCCGAGGCCGCCGACAGAACCCCATAACCTAGACTGCACGAAGCTGCCGACAGGCCCTCATCAGCCATCCAGCTCTACATGCTAGTCTAGAGCCTGGCAACTTATCAGTTTTAGACGACCAGCAGAAGAGCCTAACATGGTCATATCTGACCGATGTCACCATTTTGAAAATGCATCAGAATCAAACTTATTTACCCTGTACTTTCCATAAATTATCAGCAGATCCCCTCAAGCTGTCCTTTCCATTGCCAAAATAGGAGTGTTTTCTAACATTTTAGATAGAAAAAATCTACAATTTACTTCAAATTTAGACAAAGTAGCTGGAAGGTTTATCAAGCAAACAGTACATGTGAGCCCATCAGCCATCCACCCCAAGGCCACCGACACAGCCCCTTCCAGGTACACTGCCCGAGGCCGCTGACAAGGCACCATCAGTCATCCGGCCCAAAGCCGCCAACAGGACCCCTTCAGCCATTCAACCTGAGGCTGCTGACAGGGCCCCATCAGCCAGACATTCTGAGGCTGCCAAGGCCCCATCAGCCATCCAACCAGAGGCCGCCGACAGGGCTCAATCAGATATCAAGCTGAAGGCTGCCGACACGGACCTATCAGCCATCTGGCTCCAGGGTGCAGACAGGTCCTCATCAGCCATCCGGCCCGAAGCCACAGACAGAGCCCCATCACCCATTCAATATGAGGCTGCCAACAGGGCCCCATCAGCCATCAAGCTGGAGGCTGCCGACATGGCCCCATCAGCCTTTCCTCCAGAGGTCGCTGACAGGACCCAATCAGCCATCAAGCTGGAGGCCGCCGACACAGCCCTATCAGCTATCTAGGCTAAGGCCGTCGACAGGGCTCCATCAGCCATCCGGCCCGAGGCTGCCGACAGGGTCCCATCAGCCATCTGACCTGAAGCTGCCGACAGGGCCCCATAAGCCATCCAACCTGAAGCTGCCGACAGGGCCCCATCAGCCATCCGACCTGAGGCCGCCGACACGGCCCTATCAGCCATCTGTCCAGAGGTCACCGACAGGGCACAATCAGCCATCAAGCTGAAGGCTGCCAACACGGCCTCATCAGCCATTCTGCTATCGGCTGCAGACATGGCCACATCAGCCATCTGGATCCAGGTCTCCGACAAGTCCCCATCAGCAATATGGCCCAAGCCTGCCGATAGGGCCCCATCAGCCAGACTGGCCGAGGCTGAGGACAGGACCCCATCAACAATCCAGTCCGAGGCCACCGATATGGCCCAATCAGCCACCTGACCCAAGGCCGCCAACGGGCCCCATCAGTCACCCGGGGTGAGGCTGTGGACACGGCCACATCAGCCATCTGGCCCGAGGCCTCCAACATGACCCCAATAGGTAGAAGTCCCAGGACGCCGGAACGGTCCTGTGAGCCATCCGGCAGAGTCCGTCGACTTGGTCCCATCAACCATGCAGCCAGAGGCTGCAGACCCAGCCACATCAGCCATCTGGTCAGAGGCCGCCAACACGGCCCAATCAGACAGACTGCTCAAGGCCACCGACAGGGTCCCTTCAGCCAGACTGCCAGAGGTCTCCGACAGGACCCAATTAGCCATCCGACCTGAGGCCGCCGACACGGCCCCAAACGCCAGACTGCCTGAAGCCGTAGACAGGGCCCTATCAGCCATCTGGATTAAGGACACCGACACGGCCCCATAAGCTGGACTGCCAGCGGCTGCCGACAGGGCCCAATAAGCCCTCTGACCCGAGGCCACCAACAGAGAACCATCAGAAATCCGATCTGAGGCTGCCAACATGGCCCCATCACCCATCTAGCTGCAGGCTGCTGACACGGCCCCATCAGCCATCTGGCCTGAGGCTGACAACATGGCCCCATCAGCCACCGGCCCAAGGCCACCAACAGGACCCCAAAACCTAGATTGCACGAGGCTGTCGACAGGCTCTCATCAGCCATCCAGCTCTACCTGCTAGTCTAGAGCCTGGAACTTATCAGTGTTAGAAGACCAGCAGAAGATCCTAACATGGTCATATCTGACTAATGACACCATTTTGAAAATGCATCAGAATCAAACTTATTTATCCTGTACTTTCCATAAATTATCAGCAAATTGTTGAAATTATACCTAGCAAAAAAAAACAAATTACAGCCTCCTCTATATAATAATCCTCTATATAGAAATAATCTACAATTTGCTTCTAATTTAGACAAAGTAGCTGGAAGGTTTATCAAGCAAACAGTACTTGTGAGCCCATCAGCCATCAACCCCAAGGCCACCGACACGGGCCCAACACGGTCCTATCAGCCATTCGGGCTAAGGCCGCCGACAAGGCCACATCAGCCATCCGATCTGAGGCTGCCGACAGGGACCCATCAGTTATCAAGCTGGAGACCGCCGACACGGACCCATCAACCAAACGTCCAGAGGCCGCCAACAGGGCGCAATCAGCCATCAAGCTGGATGCAGCCGACACGGCCCTATCAGCCATCCAGGCTAAGGCCGTCGACAGGACCCATCAGCCATCCGACCCAAGGCTACCGACAGAGCCCCATCGGCCATCAGATCTGAGGCCGCTGACAGGGCCCCATCAGCAATCCGACTTGGGGAAACAGACAAGGCCCAATCAGCCATCCAGCTGGAGGCCGCTGACACGACCCTATCAGCCATGTGGGCTAAGGCCGCCGATAGGGATAAAGCAGTCATCGGGCCGGCGGCCGCCGATACGGCCCTATCAGCCATCAAGCTGGAAGCCGCCGACACGGCCTCATCAGCCATCCGTCCAGAGGCCGACAACAGGGACCAATCAGCCATCAAGCTGGAGGCCGCTGACATGGCCCAATCAGCCATCTGGGCTAAGGCCGCCGACAGGGCCCCATCATCCATAAAGCTGGAGTCCGCCAACACGGCCCTATCAGTCATCCGTGCTAAGGCTGCCGACACGGCCCCATCAGCTATCCGACCAGAGGCCATTGCCAGGGTCCAATCAGCCATCAAGCTGGAGGCCGCTGACATGGCCCTATCAGCCATCCAGGCTAAGTCTGCCAATACGGCCCCATCAGCCATCCGGCCTGAGGCTGCCAACAGGGCCCTATCAGCCATCCGACCTTACGCTGCCGACAGGGCCCCATCAGCCAGACATCCTGAGGCCGCCGACACGGCCCTATCAGCCACCCGAATAGAGGCTGCTATCAACCTGAAGGGTGCCTACATGGCCCAATCAGCCATCGGGGCTAAGGCCGCCGACAGGGCCCCATCAGCCATCCGGCCCGAGGCCACCAACAGAGCCCCACCAGCCATCCGATCTGAGGCTGTCGACAGGGCCCCATCAGCCATCAAGCTGGAGGCCGCCGACATCGACCCATCAGCCATCCCACCTGAGGCTGCCGACAGAGCCCCATCAACCATCAAGCTGGAGGCCACCAAAATGGCCGTATCAGCCATCCAGGCTAAGGCGGCCGACAGGGCCCCATCAGCCATCCGGCCCGAGGCCGCCGGCAGGACCCCATAACCTAGACTTCCCGAGGCTGCCGACAGGCCTTTATCAGCCATCCAGCTTTACATGCTAGACTAGAGCCTGGCAACTTATCAGTGTTAAAGCACCGTTACACGGTATGATATTGTGAACGATACTGCTGATACGTCACAGGTTTGGAGTCATTGAAACAACATCGTTAGGACGTCATTTCGTGTAACACAGAGAGATTACTACGATAAATCTTTGGATTGTTGATCACAGATTTGAGAACATGTTCTCAAATCAAATGATCCTCGATCAGCCAACCTGCTTCATCGTTATGTGTGACACCACGATAACGATGTAGTTCATGACTTTGCCCATTCACATCAGTGAACAAGTATCATTCGCTGGGTTGTGCAAACGGTACCTGGTCACTACATCGTTGGCGCATCATCCACGATATCTAGATGTGTGACAGCTCAACAACGATGTCAAAACGATGTCCTAACGACACCGCACCCACGAGATCATTAGTGATATCATTTCAACATTGAAGCGTGTAATGGTAAATTTAGAAAACCAGCAAAAGAGCCTAACATGGTCATATCTGACCGATGACACCATTTTGAAAATGCATCAGCATCAAATTTATTTATCCTGTACTTTACCTTAATTATCAGCAAATTGTTGAAATTACACCTATTAAAAAAAACAAATTACAGCCTCCTCCATATCCCCTCTAGCTGTCCTTTCCATTGCCAAAATAGGGGTGTTTTTTTACCATTTTAGATAGAAAAAATCTACAATTTGCTTCTAATTTAGACAAAGTAGCTGGAAGGTTTATCAAACAAACAGTACTTGTGAGCCCATCAGCCGTCCACCCCAAGGCCACCGAAACGGCCCCATCAGGTACACGGCCCGAGTTCGACGGCACGGCCCCATCAGCTATCTGTCCCGAGGCTGCTGATGTGGCGCCCACTAAAAGTGCGTCACAAAAGGGTACTGGACCCCTGACTGAAGGTGCCGTATTCTTTGTTTTGGTAATGGGTAGAATAAGTCTGAAGCTCCAGCACCACATGCAAACACTTAGGGTTAGAGGATCAATTAGACACCCGTTACTGGGGTAAACGGTCCTGGTGAGAGGAGAGGCTAGATAATAAAGCAGTTGGGAAAGCAGCAAGGAATCAGTCGAGTGGAGTGCAGAGAAGAGTTCAAAAGAGTTCAGTCAGAAAGGAGCTGCAAAAGATCAGTGCAGCAGATGAAGCAGGGTTGGAGAGCTGCAGAACAGCAGAGAAAAGCTAACAGGGAGGGCACATCAATCTGGTGACCCAGAAGAGAAAGTGGCCAAGAATAGAACGGGTAACCGAATATCCTAGCCCAGTCCAACCCGGAGTACTGCCTCCGAAGTGGTCCAGCCGGCTACATCCCTGAACTACAAACCCGGAGTGGTCGATAACTTTATAGGAGCACGACCCAACCGCCCTACAACCAGTACGGTCCTCACCAGAAGCACCAAACAGAGTTGAGGTCTCCTTGGAGAGAAAAGGGGATCACATTTATCTCGACGGGCCTGGTCTAACAAGCGGGATCCGTGCAGGGCAGCAGAGCAAGAGACAGTGAGCGTGATAGGGAAGGAACACCAGTAGAGCTTCAGAGGGACACTGTTCATAGCCAGAACCACCCGGTCCACTACCCTGCAACAAGAACTGCATTACCCTGTAACCCCGCAGAATTATTGGAGTAAAATTCCCGTTCAGAGTGAGCAACGTGTCAGTGATTTCTTCCTTGAACTGTGATTTACTTGCCTTGCTCCACAGTGACTGTGCTGCCGCACTCCACCATCCATTACTACTTCCAATACCCCGCTCCTCCTGTAGGGAGCTACTCCATCTTGCTGCTGCCTTTTACCCTGGAGGTTCCCCCAGCGCCGCGGACCTACACCAGGACCTACAGGTGGTGTCGCCAACAAACTTTATTTTATTTTATTTTTCCCTTTTTCATTGATCACCAGGGCCACAGCCTCAGGCACCGCCACCTGTGACCTCCAGACTGCGCCTGAGATCTGAGTCCCCTGGCCAGGGTGAGTCACTGACAAAGCACCATCTGCGATCCGGTCCAAGGCCGCCGACAGGACCCCTTCAGCCATCCGACCTGAGGCTGCCAACAGGGCCCCATTAGCCAGACATCCTGAGGCCGCTGACATGGCCCCAACAGCCATCCAACCAGAGGCCGCCGACAAGGCCCAATCAGCCATCAACCTGGAGGTCGCCGACACGGCCCTATCAGCCATCCGTGCTAAGGCCACGGACAGGGCCCCATCAACCATCCGATCTGAAGCCGCTGACAAGGCCCCATCAGCCATCGGACCTGAAGCCGCGGACACGGTCCCATCAGCCATCTGTCTAAAGGCCGCCGACAGGGCCCCATCAGGCATCAAGCTCCAGGTCGCAGACATGGCCCCATCAGCCATCTGGCCTGAGGCCGCCAACACGGCCCCATCAGCCATCCGGCCCGAGACCGCCGACAGAACCTCATAACCTAGACTGCACGAGGTTGCTGACAGGACCGCATCAACCATCTGACCCAAGGCCACCGACAGAGCCCCATCAGCCATCAGATCCGAGGCCTCTGACAGGGCTCCATCAGCAATCTGACCTGGGGAAACAGACAAGGCCCCATCAGCCATCCAGCTAGAGGCCGCCGACACGGCCTCATCAGCCATTCAGGCCAAAGCCGCGGACAGGGGCCAATCAGCCAGACATCCCAAGAAAGCCAACAGGCCTCCATTAGCCAGACTGCCCTAGGCCGCCGACAGGGCCCCTTAAGCCATCCGACCTGACGCTGCTGACAAGGTCCTATTAGCCATCAAACTGGAGGCCGCCAACATGACCCTATCAGCCATCCGGGCTAAGTCTGCCGACAGTGCCCCTTCAGCCATCCGACATGAGGCTGCTGACATGGTCCCATCAGCCATCAAGCTGGAGGCCCCTGACAGGGCCCCTTAAACCATTCTACCTGAGGCTGCTGACAAGGTCCTATCAGCCATCAAACTGGAGGCCGCCGACATGACCCTATCAGCCATAAGGGGCTAAGGCCGCTGACAGGGCTCAATTAGCCATCAAGCTGGAGGTTGCTGACACGGCCCTATCAGACATTCAGGCTAAGGCCGTCAACAGGACCCCATCAGCCATCCGAGCCAAGGCCACCAAACAGAGCCCCATCAGCCATCAGATCCGAGGCTGCTGACAGGCCCATCAGCAATCCGACCTGGGGAAACAGACAAGGCCCCATCAGCCATCCAGCTGGGGACCGCCGGCATGGCCCCATCAGCCATTCAGGCCAAAGCCGCTGACAGGGGCCAATCAGATATCAAGCTGAAGGCCGCCGACATGGACCTATCAGCCATCTGGGCTAAGGCCGCAGACAGGTCCCCATCAACCATCTGGCCTGAGGCCACTGACAGAGCCCCATCAGCCATCCGATATGAGGCTGCCGACAGGGCCCCATCAGCCATCCGTCCAGAGGCCGCCGACAGGGCCCAATCAGCCATCAAGCTGGAGGCCGCCGACACAGCCCTATCAGCTATCTAGACTAAGGACTTCGACAGGGCCCTATCAGCCATCTGGCCCGAGGCTGCCGACAGGGCCCCATCAGCCATACGACCAAAAGCTGCCGACGGGCCCCATAAGCCATCCGACCTTAGGCTGCCGTCAGGGCCCCATCAGCCATCCGACCTGAGGCTGCTGACAGGGCCCAATCAGGCATCAAGCTGGAGGCCGCTGACACGGCCCTATAAGCCATCCAGGCTAAGGCCATTGACAGGGCCCTATCAGCCATCCAGCCTGAGGCCGCCAACAGACCCCATCAGCCATCCGATCTAAGGCTGCCGACAGGGCCCAAACAGCCATCAAGCTGGAGGCCACCGACACGGCCCCATAAGCCATCCATCCAGAGGCCGCCGACAGGGCCCATTCAGCCATCAAGCTGGAGGCCGCCGACACAGCCCTATCAGCCATCCGGGTTAAGGCCGCCAACAGGGCCCCATCAGCCATCCGGCTCGAGGCTGCCGACAGGACCCCATAACCTAGACTGCCCAAGGCTGCCGACAGGCCCTCATCAGCCATCCAGCTCTACATGCTAGTCTAGAGCCTGGCAACTTATCAGTGTTAGAAGACCAGCAGAAGAGCCTAACATGGCCATATCTGACCGATGACACCATTTTGAAAATTAATCAGAATCAAGTTTATTTATCCTGTACTTTCCATAAATTATCAGCAAATTGTTGAAATTACACCTGTCAAAAAAAAAAAAAAATTACAGTCTCCTCCGTATCCCCTCCATCGCCAAGATAGGTGTGTTTTCCACAATTGTAGATGGAAAAAAATCTAATTTTCTTCCAATTTAGACAAAGTAGCTGGAAAGTTTTATCAAGCAAACAGTACTTGTGAGCCCATCAGCCGTCCAGCCTAAGGACACCGTCATGGCCACATCAGGTACACGGCCCGAGTCCGAGGTAGAAGGCCCAGGTCGCCGGAACGGCCCTGTGAGCCATCCGGTCAGAGTCCGCCGACTTGGTCCCATCAACTATCCAGCCAGAGGCCACAGACACAGCCACATCAGCCATCTGGCTAGAGGCCGCAGACACGGCCCCATCAGCCAGACTGTTCAAGGATGCTGACAGGGTGCCATCAGCCAGACTGCCAGAGGTCTCCAACCGGACCCAATTAGCCATCCGGCCTGAGGCCGCTGACATGGCCCCATAAGCCAGACTGCCTGAAGCCGTGGACAGGGCCCCATCAGCCACCTGAACCAAGGACGCCGACATAGCCCCATAAGCCGTACTGCAAGCAGCTGCCAACAGGGCTCAATCAGCAGTCAACAAGCTGGTGGCCGCCAACACGGCCCCATCAGCCTTTCGTCTAGAGGCTGCTGACAGGACCCAATCAGCCATCAAGCTGGAGGCCGCCGACATGGACCTATCAGCCATCTGGGCTAAGGCCGCAGACAGGTGCCCATCAACCATCTGGCCTGAGGCCACTGACAGAGCCCCATCAGCCATCCGATATGAAGCTGCCGACAGGGCCCCATCAGCCATCCGGCCCGAGGCCGCCAACAGGGCCCCATCAGCCATCCGGTACGAGGTCGCCAACAGGGCGCCATAAGCTATTCGGACTGAAGCCGCCAACGGGTCCCTATCAGACATCTAACCCGGAGGCCGCCGACAATGCCATCAGCCACCCGAGTTGAGGCTGTGAACACAGCTACATCAGCCATCCGGCCCAAGGCCGCCAACAGGACCCCAATAGGTAGAAGGCCCAGGCAGCCAGAATGGCCCCATGAGCCATCCGGTCAGACTCTGTCCCATCAACCATCCAGCCAGAGGCCACAGACAAAGCCACATCAGCCATTTGGCCAGAGCCTGCCGACACGGTTCCATCAACCAAACTACTCAAGGCCGCGACAGGACCCCCATCAGCCAGACTGCCTGAGGCCTCTGACAGGACCCCATTAGCCATCTGACCTGAGGCTGCCGACACGGCCCCATCAGCCAGACTGCCTGAAGCCGTAGACAGGGCCACATCAGCCATCTAGACCTAGGATGCCGACATGGCCCCATAACCCGAACTGCCATTGGTTGCCGACACAGCCCAATCAGGCCTCTGACCCGAGGCTGCCGACAGGGCCCCATCAGCCATTCAGTCCGAGGCAGCCGACACGGCACCATCAGCCATCCGGCAAGAGGCTGCCGACAGGGCCCCATCAGCCATCCGACCTGAGGCTGCCGACAGGCCCCCATCAGCCAGACATCCTGAGGTAGCCGACAGTGTCCTATAAGCCAGACTGCCTGATGACCACTAACCGAGACTCATCAGACAGACTGCCTGCAGCTGCAGACATGGCCACATCAGCCATCTGGCTCCAGGCCGCCGATACGGCCCCATCAGCCATCTGGTCCAAGCCTGCCGACACGGCCCCATCAGCCAAACTGGCCAAGGCTGTCAAAAGGACCCCATCAGCCATCCGGCCCGAGGCTGCCGATACGGCCCCATCAGCCACCTGACCCAAAACCGCTGACAGGGCCCCGTCAGCCACCCGAGTTGAGGCTGCGGACATAGCCACTTCAGCCATCCGGCCCGAGGCTGCCAAATGACCCCAATAGGTAGAAGGCCTAGGTCGCCGGAACGGCCCCATGAGCCATCCGGTCAGAGTCCGCCTACTCGGTACCATCAACCATCCAGCCAGAGGCCGCAGACACAGCCACTTCAGCCATCTGGCCAGAGGCTGCCGACACGGGCCCATCAGCCATCCGGCCCAAGGCCACCAACAGAACCCCATCAGCCATCCGATCTGAGGCTGCCGACAGGGCCCCATCAGTCATCAAGCTGGAAGCCGCCGACACGGCCCCATAAGCCATCCGTCCAGAGGTCGCCGACAGGGCCCAATCAGCCATCATGCTGGAGGCCGCGGACAGGGTCCTATCAGCGGTCCGGGCTAAGGCCGCCGACAAGGCCCCATCATCCATCAAGCTGGAGTCCGCCGACACGGCCCTATCAGTCATCCGGGCTAAGGCCGCCGACACAGCCCCAACAGCCATCTGACCAGAGGCCACCGCCAGGGTCCAATCAGCCATCAAGCTGGAAGTCGCCAACAGGGCCTCATCAGCCATCCAACCAGAGGCCGCCGACAGGGTCCAATCAGCCATCCAGCTGGAGGCCACCAACAGGGCCCAATCACATATCAAGCTGGAGGCCGCCAACACGGCCCCATCAGCCATCCGTCCAGAAGCAGCCGACAGGGCCCAATCGGCCATCAAGCTGGAGGCCGCTGACACTGCCCTATCAGCCATCTGGGCTAAGGCAGCCGATAGGGCTTTAGTAGTCATCGGTCCGGAGGCCGCCGGCACGGCCCCAACAGCCATCCAACCAGAGGCCGCCGACAGGGCCCAATCAGATATCAAGCTGGAGGCCGGCGACACGGCCCCATCAGCCATCCGGCCCGAGGCCACCGACAGAGCCCCATCAGCCATCCGATCTGAGGCTGTCGACAGGGTCCCATCAGCCATCAAGCTGGAGGCCGCCAACAGGGCCCACTCAGCCATCAAGCTGGAGGCCGCCGATACAGCCCTATCAGCCATCCAGGCTAAGGCCGCCGACAGGGCCCCATAACCTAGACTGCCTAAGGCTGCCGACAGGCCCTCATCAGCCATCCAGCTCTACATGCTAGTCTAGACCTTGGCAACTTATCATTGTTAGAAGACCACCAGAAGAGCCTAACATGGTCAGAATCAAACTTATTTGTCTTTTACTTTCCATAAATTATCAGCAAATTGTTGAAATTACACCTATCAAAAAAACAAATTACAGCTTCCTCCATATCCCCTCTAGCTGTCCTTTCTATCGCCAAGATAGGTGTGTTTTCTAAAATTTTAGATAGAAAAAATCTACAATCTGCTTCCATTTTAGACAAAGTAGCTGGAAGGTTTATCAAGCAAACAGTATTTGTGAGCCCATCAGCCGTCCAGCACAAGGCCACCAACATGGCCCCATCAGGTACACGGCCTGAGTCCGACGGCAAAGCCCCATCAGCCATCTAGCCCGAGGCTTCTGACAAGGCACCAGCAGCCATCCGGCCCGAGGCCGCCAACAGGGCCCCATCAGCCATCCTGTACTAGGCAACCAACAGGGCACCATATGCCATTTGGACTGAAGCGGCCAACGGAACCCCATCAGACATCTAACCCAGAGGCCGCCGACAATGCATCATCAGCTATCCGGCCCGAGGTGGCCGACACAGACCAATCAGCCATCTGGCTTGAGGCTGTGGCATGGCCTCATCGGCCATCTGGCCGAAGGCTGCCGACACGGCCACAATAGGTAGAAGGCCCAGGTCGCCGGTACGGCCACATCAGCAATTTGGCCATAGGCCGCGAACACGGCCCCATCAGCCATCCACCTTCAGGCCACAGGCAGAGCCCCATCAGCCATACGGCCAGAGGCCGCCGACACGTTCCTATTAACCATCCAGCCAGAAGCTGCCAACATGGCCTCATCAGCCATTCGGCTAGCGGCCACAGACATGGCCACATCAGCCATCTGGCTCCAGGACGCCAACACGGCTCCATCAGCCATCCGGTCCATGCCTGCCGACACGGCCCCATCAGCCTGACTGGCTGAGGCTGTTGACAGGACCCCATCAGCCATCCGAACAGAGGCTCCTGACAGGACCCCTTCAGCCGTCCGACCAGAGGCTGCTGACAGGGCCCCATCAGCCAACAAGCTGGAGGCTTCCAAGACGGCCCTATCAGCCATCTGGGCTAAGGCTGCTGACAGGGCTCCATCAGCCATCCGGCCCAAGGCCGCCGACAGGGCCCCATCAGCCATCTGGCCCGAGGCCGCCGACAGGGCCCCATCAGCCATCTGGCCCGAGGCCGCCGGCAGGGCCCCATCAGTCATCCGACCTAAGGCTGCCAACAATGCCCCATCAGCCATCCGCCTTGAGGCGGCCGACACAGCCCCATTAGCCATCCGGCTTGAGGCTGTGGACACTGCCCCATCAGCCATCTGGCCGAAGGCTGCCGACACTGCCCCAATAGGTAGAAGGCCCAGGTCGCCGGTATGGCCACATCAGCAATTCGGCCATAGGCCGCCAACTCAGCCCCATCAGCCATCCGGCTTGAGGCCACCAACACAATCCCATCAACCATCCAGCCAAAGGCTGCCAACACGGCTTCATCAGCGATTCGGCTAGAGGCCGCAGACATGGCCAAATCAGCCATCTGGCTCCAGGCCGCCGAGACGGCCCCATCAGCCAACCGGCCCAAGTCTTCCGACACGGCCCCATAAGCCAAACTGGCCGAGGCTGTCGACAGGACCCCATCAGCCATCCGGCCCAAGGCCACCGACACGACCCCATCAGCCATCTGGCCCAAGTCTGCCGACACGGCCCCATCAGCCAGACTGGCCGAGGCTGTCGACAGGACCCCATCAGCCATCCGGCCTGAGGCGGCCGACACGGCTCCATCAGGCATCTGGCTTGAGGCCGCCGACACAGCTCCATCGGTCATCAATCCCAAGGTATTGGTCACAGCCCCATCAGGCCTGCAGCCCGAGGCCATGGACACAGCTCTCTAGCTATCCCATCCATCTTCAAAATAGTGCATTTTCTGAAAATTTAAAGAGAGGTAATCTTTAAAGAATTTTCTTCTAGTGTCAGCTAAGTAGCAGGAGTATACTCCAAACTCTACATGGGAAGACTGTCTATTTTTCAACATGTGTAATATCTATTTACAACATACATGCATTTTCTTTATATGCCTGAAGTACTGTACATCTTTTTTGTAATTATGTATTAATACACAATGACGTGGTATTTGCCTATCTTTTGGACTGGGTGTCATTAACGATACATATCTGGCCCCAAGTACCTAATCGTGCCTCGATATTACTTTTCTAAAGATACCGTATATACTCGAGTATAAGCCGACCCAAGTATAAGCGAGACCCCTAATTTTACCCTAAAAACTGGGGAAACCTATTGACACGAGTATAAGCCTAGGGTGGAAAATGCAGCAGACCCCTTATCCTGGTATATAACCCCTCATCACTGGTATATACTGTGCCTTGTGAAAGTATTTGGCCCCCTTAAACTTTTCAATCTTTTGCCACATTTCAGGCTTCAAACATAAATATATAAATTCTAATTTTTTTGAGAAGAATCAACAAGTGGGACATAATCGTTAAGTGGAACGAAATTTATTGGATATTTTAAAGTTTTTTAACAAATAAAAAACTGAAAAGTGGGGCATGCAATATTATTCAGCCCATTTACTTTCAGTGCAGCAAACTCACTCCAGAAGTTCAGTGTGGATCTCTGAATGATCCAATGTTGTCCTAAATGACTGGTAATGATAAATAGCATCCACCTGTGTGTAATCAAGTCTCTGTATAAATGCACCTGCTCTGTGATAGTCTCATGGTGGGGTTACACGTCCCGATATCGGGACGATATCGCATACAACGCCGCGGGAGCGCGCATTTCGGGAGCGCTTTTCCCGATATCGCATCGCCGGTTTACACGCTGCGATATCGGGAAACAACGTCCCTACGATGTCTACGCCCACCAACCCAGGAACGACCATTTAACATGGGAGTGAATGGGTGACGTGAGCGTAGACATCGGAGTTGGGCTGTCACACGCAGCGATGCTGCTACAACGGCCTTGCGATATCGGCGAGTTGAATAGCTTTGCTATTCAACTCCGATATCGTTTTGGCATCGTTCCAGCATCGCGTTGTACTGTCAAACAGTACAACGCGCACCCGATATCGGCTCCAACTCGCGACCCACGTGACTTTTTGTCGGAGTTGGGTCGGAGTTGGACACCGATATCGGGACGTGTAAACCCACCATCAGGGTTCTGTTTCAAGTGCGGAGAGCATCATGAAGACCAAGAAACAGGTTTGGGCCTGCTTTTCTTCAACAGGGACAGGGAAGATGGTTAAAACTGATGGGAAGCTGGACGGAGCCAAATACAGGACCATTCTGAAAGAAAATCTGTTGGAGTCTGCAAAAGACCTGAGACTTGGATGGAGATTTATCTTCCAACAAGACAATGATCCCAAACAAAGCAAAATCTACAATGGAATGGTTCAAAAGTAAACGTATCCAGGTGTTAGAATGGCCAAGTCAAAGTCCAGACGTGCATCTGTGGCGCCCCTGCGACCAGGGTGGCCACATAGGGAACTGCAGCCAGGCAGAAAGATAGACTGTTTGTACATCAAACACCCTCACAGAACACCACACACCACTAGAGGCAGCACCCAACCCAGAGCCCGGGATTCTAGGCGGGCAAGGGGTGGTGGGTTTAGAGGAAAGTGGGTGGGAAGCATGTAGATCAGGTGACAGAGAGCACAAATAGAGGAGAAAGAGGAGGAAGGAGTTAGTTGGCCACAGTAGGCTGAGAAGCAAAGACCAAGTAGGCCGAGGTAGGCTGAGCAGCCAAGACACAGTAGGCCAGAGTGAGCCGAGTTGAAAAGACACCAAGCAGAGAGTGACACACATCCCGCTGGGGTTGGCCTTGATGGAGATGCAGATTCCACAGAGTCACAGAAACCATGGAGAGAAAGCTCGTCCATAGCCGGCATCCCAGGGGAGTATCAGGAAAGAGACCGGACCAGCAGTACTGGGTCCGAGGAACACGGCAGCAGTGACTAACTGGTGGAGAAGTTTTCCCTGATTTGTGCTGGAGTCACACGGGTTAGATGGAGTCTGGTAACGCCTTGCAAGATAGGGTTACTGCAGACTAGGCACACAACAGAGTGTCGGCTCTGAGGAGAACAGAGATTCCATACTGGCTTCCAGATTAACCTACGGGGAGCTCTAACTCCAGGTTGGAGTACCCACAAGTGTTGAAGCTACAGCAGCAACCACAAGGACCTGCAAGGATCCGAGCTGCCGCCATACAACCCGGGGAGACAACAGCGAGAGAAACAACAGCCTGAAAGGACTTAGAAGGAGTGAGGGGTCTCAGAGTGGCAACCTGGCTGCAGTGGGTTCAGTGTTACCGGAGTTAACTGACTGTGAACTGTGTTAACAACTGCACAGTGAACTGCTGTGAACTGTTTTGAAGAGCTGACAAGTAAACCCGGTGAACCCTGCCTGAGTGTCCGTGTCTGATTCCAGGTATAAAGAACTGTTATCATACCTTTTATCCTGTCAGGAGCAGCCCGACCCACGGCGGGCTCATCCATCTGGCTGCAGCCCCATCATCCATCCATCCTCCTGGCAGAGCAGCGCTGGTCTCATTACTGACCATAACTCGTGGGTGGCGTCACGACAAACTTTACCCCTTGTAAATATCCCTCTTACTTGTGAGAACCCGGGACACGGTCCGGACCAGGACCTCCGTGACATCCCCAGCAGTACCCTGGTCCGGTACCGAGTACCCCGTCCCAGTGGGCTCCACAAATCCAATCGAGAATCTGTGGAAAGTGCTGAAAACTGCTGTGCACAAACGCTCTCCATCCAACCTCACTGAGTTCGAGATGTTTTGCAAGGAAGAATGGGCAAGAATTTCAGTTTCTCGATGTGCAAAACTGATAGAGACATACCCCAAGCGACTCGCAGCTGTAATCGCAGCAAAAGGTGGCGCTACAAAGTATTAACTCAAGGAGGCCGAATAATATTGCAGCGCCCACTTTTCAGTTTTTTATTTGCTAAAAATGTTTAAAGTATCCAATAAATTTAGTTCCACTTCACGATTGTGTCCCACTTGTTGATGATTCTTAACAAAACATTAGAATTTATATCTTTATGTTGCAATCTGAGAGTCCTCAGTGGTTGATACCTTTTAATGGCTAACTGAAAAGATGGTAAACATAGCAAGCTTTCGGGACGCTGCGGCCCCTTCTTCAGGCTAGTAATGACACAAATTCTGAAGACACATATATATACACTAGCTGTGAGCCCGATGCGATTGCATCGGGATTCTAGAATCTGTGTATAGGGCATTGCTCGGGCTGCTGCAACGACTCGCAACGCCCGCTTCGCGCGCCCACGAACAAAGCCACGGAAGTAGCGCCGTGTGCGAGGGAAGTCGCTACGGCAATTATATAATAGATTATCAGTATCTATTATATAATTGCCGTAGCGACTTCCATCGCACACGGTGCTACTTCCGTGGCTTTATTCGTGGGCTCACTCGCAATGGCCGCGAAGCGGGCGTTGCGAGTCGTTGCAGAATAGGCGCCACTGACTCACAAAGGCTCACTCGCAATGCCCGCGAAGCGGCCGTTGCGAGTCCTTGCAGAATAGCCGCGACTCACTAATTCATACATAATCACATAGATATAATACTGATAATCTAATATATAATTCCCCTAACGCACTTCCGTAAGTTTCGGCGCTGCTTCCGTCGTTGTGGCCGTGGGCGCGCGGCCGTTGCGAGTCCTGACTCGCAAAGCCTCACTCGCAATGGCGTTGCGAGTCCTTGCAGAATAGGTGCGACTCACTAATTCATACATAATCACATAGATAATACTGATAATTCCTATATAATCACATATATATATATATAATACTGATAATTCCTATATAATCACATATATAATACAGGCATTGTTCACACACAATTTGCGTTTTTTTTAGCAGTAAAAAAAACAACATGCATTTTTTTAAGAGTGCCAAAAACGTTTTTGGACTTAGTCATTTTTTTCACCAAATGACCAAAAAGAAACCGAAAACTTTTTTTTGTGTTTTGGCTTCGACCAGGGGGGGGTTGATGGGGGTGCTGTTGTAGTTTTTTTTTTTGTATTTTCTTGTTGACCAAGGGGGGAAGGATTGGTGGGGGGGGTGCGAGTCAGTGGCGCCTATTCTGCAAGGACTCGCAACGCCATTGCGAGTGAGGCTTTGCGAGTCAGGACTCGCAACAGCCGCTTCACGGCTATTGCGAGTTAGGCTTTGCGAGTCAGTCGCGTGCGCGTCGCGCGCCCGCGGACACATCGACGGAAACAGTGCCGAAACTTACGGAAGTGCATTATGGGAATTATATATTAGATAAGCAATTGAGAGGAAGAAAAAAAAAGAGCAAAACAGTGTTAGGCTGCATTCACACATTGCGTATTTTGCCGCGTTTTTTTACGCGCGCTTTTCAAAATATGCAATGTGCCTTTTGTCTGCCTGCAAAGTGAATGGGAAATTCACTTTGCAGTGCAGACATTGCGTAAAAATACGCACTGCGTTTTCCGGGAGAAAGCGCAGCTCCGTAAACAATTGATATGTAAATTGTTTACGCAGCTACTTCTGCGTATTCTCCCAGAGGGGAGGAAGGATCCTGCTTCCTCCTCCCCTCTGTGACAGCTGTGGCCGCCCATTAGATTTCACAGTGTATTAATATACACTGTGAAATCTAAATTAAACAAAAGCAAGTGTCTGAAAAATAAAAAAGAATCAATACTTACCTTCCGACGCCTTCTCCCGCTGTGCGATCCCCGGTTCTAAGTCAGATCTCTTCTGACAAGACCTGTGGTGACGTCAGAGGGGGGCATTCCCGGGCACTCGCGGTCATGTGATACATATCACATGACCGCGAGCAGCCAATCAGCGATGGGACCGCCCCGGGAACGCCCCCCTCTGACGTCATCACAGGTCCTGTCAGAAGAGATCTCACTTGGAATCGGAGATCGCACAGCGGGAGAAGGCGTCGGAGAGGTGAAGTATTGATTCTTTTTTATTTTTCATTAACTTGCTTTTGTTTAATTTAGATTTCACAGTGTTTATTAATACACTGTGAAGTCTAATGGGGCGGTCACACATGTCACAGAGGGGAGGAGGAAGCAGGATTCTTCCTCCCCTCTGTGACATCACTGCGCTTTCTGGGGGAAAGAAAGCGCAGTGTGTGAAAGCCCCTGCGTATTTTGCTGCACTTTTTTGCGCGGCCAAAAAACACGGCAAAAAGCGCGCGCAAAAAAGCGCAGCAAAATACGCAAATGTGTGAACGTAGCCTAATATGCTCTGGTGGATATGACAGGTGACGCAAAGCAGAGTGGGGTTAGGGAGGGGTGGAGGAGCAGGGACAGAGAAACCAGATTTCTAAGGCCGGCTTCAGACTGCGTGTCTGATCCGATCCGCAGCTGTCCGCTTGAGGCAGACAGCCGCGGACCGGATCAGCACACAGGACGGGGGTCTATTATGCCCTCCGATCCTGTGTGCAGCCGCACGCAGCTCCCGATGCTAATAGGGGAGGACCGCGGGCGCCGCGGTCCTGACCTGTCAGCTGGTTCAGCTGCGTGCGGCTGCACACTGGATTGGAGGGCATAATAGACCCCGTCCTGTGTGCTGATCCGGTCCGCGGCTGTCTGCCTCAAGCGGACAGCTACGGATCGGATCAGACACGCAGTCTGAAACCGGCCTAAGATAAGCGGAACCAATTGTATTAGGTAAATGGTTAGCAACCCATGGAGACCTGAAAATACTTAGTTAAGTTGTTAACCATTTACCTAATACAATTTGTTCCACTGATGTCACAAGTGAGCAGTCGATGATGTCATAAGGGAGGAGCCCAGGACTAGGAGTGACATAGCAAATCTCCCTCACAAATTCATTATTTTCAGTGCATTGAAAATATGATAAGTTTTTTGTGAAATAAATATGTAGGGGTTTCTCTCTGTATAACAGCCTCCCCCAACACAAAACACTATTTACCCCAGAATCACTACTACTGTGCATATAACAATATCTATAATACAGTATGTACATTCTGGGGAAGCTTTAGCCTAAAGGCAATGTCCAGCAATGAATCCTCTATTTTTTGCATAGATCTGCATTATACAGGGGTAAAATTGGCTGTTAATTCACCTCTTCATACAGGAGCTTTGCTCAGAGCTGATCCACCTGCTGCAGAGATCTGGACTCTGTACAGACGTTGATTGATGACATGAGGGCTACCCGCGGCCACCAGCAGAGGGCGCATAGGAGCCATCTGTATAAAGGCAGACATTACCTGTACCGTGTGATGGCGCCGGGCGCCGGGCGCCAGGCCCCGTCCTCCGGCACTCAGGAGCTCCCCGCTCTCCTCCTGGTACAGGCTGTCCTCCTTCCCTCCAGGTTTTGGTAGCGCCGCCGGAGTCAGGAGCAGAGGGGCGGGCACAATCTCCCTCCTCGGTCGGTTACTTAAAAAATACCGTTCCGTTAAGGTCGGCGTCACACAGAGAACGTGAACAGCGTGATGATGTCATCACCATAGGACGCTTCCCTGCGGTAACTGTATCACGTGATAGAAGAGAAGGAGACTGGTGAACAGGGAGTCTGGAGAGGTTATTATACTGTGGGGACATCATAGTATATAGGGGTCTGTGGAGGACATTATACTGGGGGCTGTGGGGACATCATATTATATGGGGTCTGTGGAGGACATTATACTGGAGGCTGTGGGGACATCATAGTATATGGGGGTCTGTGGAGGATATTATACTGGGGGCTGTGGGGACATCATATTATATGGGGTCTGTGGAGGACATTATACTGGGGGCTGAGGGGACATCATAGTATATAGGGGTCTGTGGAGGACATTATACTGGGGGCTGAGGGGACATCATAGTATATAGGGGTCTGTGGAGGACATTATACTGGTGGCTGTGGGGACATCATAGTATATAGGGGTCTGTGGAGGACAATATACTGGGGGCTGTGAGACACAGTATATGGGGTTCTGTGGAGGACATTATACTGGGGGCTGTGGATTATAGTATAGGGGGTCTGTGGAGGACATTATACTGGGGGCTGTGGGGACATCATATTATATGGGGTCTGTGGAGGACATTATACTGTGGGCTGAGGGACTCATAGTATATAGGGGTCTGTGGAGGACATTATACTGGGGGCTGAGGGGACATCATAGTATATAGGGGTCTGTGGAGGACATTATACTGGGGCTGTGGGGACATCATAGTATATAGGGTTCTGTGGAGGACAATATACTGGGGCTGTGAGACACAGTATATTGGGGTTCTGTGGAGGACATTATACTGGGGGCTGTGAGATATATAGTATAAGGGGGTCTGTGGAGGACATTATACTGGGGGCTGTGAGATTATAGTATAGGGGGTCTGTGGAGGACATTATACTGGGGGCTGTGGAGACATTATAGTATATGGGTTTGTGGAGGACATTATACTGGGGGCTGTGAGATTCATAGTATAAGGGGGTCTGTGGAGGACATTATACTGGGGGCTGTCTGGACATCATAATATATGGGAGTCTGTAGAGGACATTATACTGGGGGATGTGGCGACATCATAGTATATGGGGGTCTGTGGAGGACATTATACTGGGGGCTGTGAGATCATAATATATGGTAGTCTGTGGAGGACATTATACTGGTGGCTGTGGGACATCATAGTATATGGGGTTTGTGGAGGACATTATACTGGGGGCTGTGGGGACATCATAGTATATGGGGGTCTGTGGAGGACAATATACTGGGGGCTGTGGGGACATCTTAGAATATGGGGGTCTGTAGAGGACATTATACTGGGGGCTGTGGGGACATCATAGAATATGGGGGACTGTAGAGGACATTATACTGGGGGCTGTGGGGACATCATAGTATATGGGGGTCTGTGGAGGACATTATACTGAGGCTGTGGGGACATCATAGTATATGGGGGTCTGTGGAGGACATTATACTGGGGGTTGTGAGATCATAGTATATGGGGGTCTGTGGGGGAAATACACAGAGGGCTGTGAGATCATATTATATTGGGATCTGTGGAGGACATTATCCTGGGTGCTGTGAGAACATATTATATGGGAGTCTGTGAGGGAAATAAACAGAGGGCTGTAAGATCATATTATATGGGGGTCTATGGGGGAAGTTACACAGAGGGCTGTGAGGTCATATTATATGGGGGTCTGTGGAGGACATTATCCTGGGGGCTGTGAGATCATATATGGGGTCTGTGGGGGAAATACACAGAGGGCTGTGAGATCATATAATATGGGGGTCTGTGGAGGAAATACACAGAGGGCTGTGAGGTCAAATAATATGGGGGTCTGTGGAGGACATTATCCTGGGGGCTGTGAGATCATATATGGGGTCTGTGGGGGAAATACACAGAGGGCTGTGAGGTCATATTATATGAGGATCTATGCGGGAAATAAACAGAGGGCTGTGAGATCATATGCAAAAATGCCCTTTGGCACCCCCACTCTATTATTATTTACCCAGTTTCCCAGGACACAAACAGATTTTTTTATACCATAACAAAATTATTTCTTCTCCTGTATTGTACAATAAATGCTTTCAATTTGTGCTTGAAGAATCGGCACCTGAAATCCACATTCATTTCACTACATGTGAGCTGGCGCTAAGGGTAGATTTACACTGGTGTGTGACTCGCACGAGTGCAATGCGAGAAAATCTCATATTGCGCTCGGCCCCATGTAAGATAATGATACAGATCAGATCTGTGAGTTTTTCCTCAGCCCTACTCACACTGAGGAGAAAAATGGCAGCATGCTGCGATTGTCAGCGAGTCTCTGCTCACTCACACCCATACAAGTCTATGTGTGTGTGTTAAACACCGCACTGCTCTCTGATGTCATCACTTACAGGGGTCTTCTGATCTTGTACATAATGGATAGAATAAGCAGATCTCACCAGTGGTTCCCACATCAGTCAGTAAAATGAGGCGCAAATGCTTTTTGTCTAGAATTGGTGCAGATTCCTCTACATATGGATAGGAGTTCTGCAGTCTCTTGGCTGAGAGCGGAGCTGGTCGTGGACCCATTGGTGGGATCTGCACCTACTATACAAATCCTGTTGATCTGCCGTACATGTACAGGATGAGAAGAGCAGAGGATGCACAATATAGCTGGTGGCCTGTGCTGAGTGTACTCGGGCAAAACGGCCAAAATACAGATAATAAAGGGGAATGTACAAAATTAGCAAACAATCTCAGCTTTCTGCATAATAAAGTATCTTTTGGTTATATATGGTGCTTGCTCTCCGCTCCACTGACCTGACCAGGCTGAGGTGCAGTACCACATACACAACCTGAGGACAGGGGGCACTGTTCATGGGAGACCTCAGCATACATAACCCTTAGGCTGGAGGCACCATGTCGTGCATCAAACACGGAGCTTGTTTGATGCATGACAGTGATGCGAGTGTAATGCGTGTTTTGTGTGAGTGTGATGCGTGTGGTGAGTGTGCATGGCTGTATACATGTGAGTGTGAGTGCGTGTGTGCTGCGTGTGATTTTGTTGCTGTCCGTGGTCCTGAAGGATCACAGACAGCATATGTGGTGATTTTAAGCTAGCCCGCTGTCAAAGCCGGCGAGTTTGAATTTAACGCTTTGCCAGTACAGTAATTAATAATGTTCCAGCACTGTCACAGCAGTACTGAAACATTATTGTTTAAAAAAACTCAGAAATCGAAATAATAAAGTGCTGTGTGTGTTAATAAAAAATTTTAACCCCCTCTGCAGGCTCCGGTACTGAGCTGTCTGTGGTCCTGAAGCTCTAGGATGACATAACAGTAATATCACGCTGGAGCTTCAGCACCAGGCACAGCGGCTGTCATGATACGCTGTTTGTGTGCGCAGTTGGCGTAGTGTACCATCAGCACAGCTCATAAGATCGTGAGCTTTCCATGTTACTTACGCCAATTGCATACGCAGAAAGCATACCATGACAGCCGCTGTCCCTGGTGCTGAAGCTCCAGCGTGATATTACTGTAATATCACGCTAGAGCTTCAGGACCACAGACAGCTCAGTGCAGGAACAGAGCGGCTTCACAGTAATGTAAAATGATCAGACAATTGCCGAGATCAGTAAAATAAAGGCATTAACCCCTGCACTGCCAGGGTGTGTTGTCACTATGGCTACACAGAGTGTACACACTCTGAGTACATATGATTGCAGCACACTAACTGCATTTTAACCCTACTAACACCGGCTTTTATTAGCCGCATCTGCAGGCTCTATGCCAACATGTAGCGTAGAACCTGCAGAGGGGGTTAAAATGTTTATTAACACACAGCACTTTATTATTTAGTTTTCTGAGTTTTTTAAACAATAATGTTTCAGTGCTGCTGTGACAGCGCTGGAACATTATTGATTACTGTAGCGGGAAAGCGGGAAATTCAAACTTGCCGGTTTTGACAGCGAGCGAGTTTGAAGCAATTATAACAGCACACTTGTGCGACTAGCGTGTGGTGTATGGGTGCGAGTTTGACTCGCACCCATATACTTTTAATGGCCACTCGTGAGTGTAAATCGCGTGCAATCGCAGCATTCTACGATTGCACTTGCATTTCCATCGCATTGCGAGTGTAATGCGAGGAAAACCGCACTGATGTGACCTGTATCATTTGAAGATACAGGTCTGAGTGCAATGCGATTTTTTTTTTTTTTCTCGCATTACACTCGCGCGAGTCTTGCGCCAGTGTGCCTTTAGCCTGAATCAATCATCCGGACGAATTACCTCAGATCCGCGCTGTTGCAAGATAGATGTAAATGACACCAGAGATACCGGGATATTCCCTGAGGAAGGAGCCCGGCAAGCAGCTCCGAAACGCGTCAGAAAATAAAGCTATCCATCACTTTCAACCAGGCATCCCGGTGTCTCTGGTGTCATTTACATCTATCTTACAGCAGAGCGGATTTGAGGTACTTCGTCCGGATGATTGATTGTTTACCGCAGTAACCTGTGGAAGTACGGTCCCTGCAGCAGCTGCATTTCTGAGCGATCAAGCTGGTTGTGTGTGACATAACTTTATTAGGTGAGCGATTCTCAGGGCCGGACTGGGACCAAAAAGCAGCCCTGGAGAAAAAACCCTGCCAGCCCACACACTATATCACCCATCAGTCCCGATCAGTGAATTTTGCTTTTACGCTGTCGTGGCCTCATCACTTTCTTAAAGGAGTTATCTGAAGAGCCACATGTGAATGGCGCAGCAAAGGGAATAATCAACCACAGCTCCATTCACATGTTACTCTTCACAGGCATGTTTCTCAGGATTGTTGGGTCCCAGCGGTCAGATCCACAGTGAAGGGCAAATCATCACCTGTACAGAAGAGAAGCGATGACTCCATATTGAGGATCATCAATTTAAACAACATTTAAACGATGAAAATCCAATACCAACTCTCAGTATACAGGTCAGGAGAAGTGGTACTGTGCAGAGTATATATACACACACATCCATATGTAGGCATACACATTATATATACACGCATACATTATGTATACACTATATACACACACACCATTATGTAAACACACGGTATATACACACACACAGTAAATGTGTATATATATATATATATATATATATATATATATATATATATATATATATATACACACATCAATTTGTACACACACATCCATTATATATATATATATATTTCAGTGGCGTAGCTAGCCTGCTCTGGGCCCAGGGGCGAGATCTGCACCCAGGGCCCCCATGTGAAGAGCGGGGGGGGGTAGGGGTGCTGGCAGAGAATTCTCGTGCCACCCCATCAACTGAGGCAGTGGCGTAGCAACTGCTTGTGGTGCCCGGGGCGGTCGAAAAAAATTGCCACAGCTACCGCCCTAGGAATTGGGCCAAATGGCCACTCACCTCCAGAACTCTCCATCCTTCTGCACTCCCCATCCTCCATCCTCCTGCACTCCCCCTCCTCCTGCACTTCCCATCCTCCTGCACTTCCCATCCTCCTGCACCCTCCATCCTCCTGCACCCTCCATCCTCCTGCACCCTCCATCCTCCTGCGCCCCCCATCCACCTGCACCCTCCATCCTCCTGCACCCTCCATCCTCCTGCACCCTCCATCCTCCTGCGCTCCCTATCCACCTGCGCGCTCCATCCTTCTGTGTGCTCCATCCTCCTGCGCTCTCCATCCTCTTGCGCTCTCCATCCTCCTGCACTCCCCATCCACCATCCTCCAGCACCCTCCATCCTCCTGCACGCTCCATCCACTTGCGCTCTCCATCCTCTTGCATTCCATGTCCTCCATCCTCCTGCACTCCCCATCCTCCTGCAGTCCCCATTCTTCTGCACTCTCCATCCTCCTGCGTTCTCTATCCTCCATCCTCCTGCGCTCTCCATCCTCCATCCTCCTGCACTCTCCATCCTCCTGTGCTCTCCATCCTCTATCCTCCTGCACTCTCTATCCTCTATTCCCTGCAGTTTCCATCCTCTATCCCCTGCAGTTTCCATCCTCTATCCCCTGCAGATCCCATCCTCTGTCCCCTGCAGATCCCATCCTCTGTCCCCTGCAGATTCCATCCTCTGTCCCCTGCAGATTCCATCCTCTGTCCCCTGCAGATTCCATCCTCTGTCCCCCTGCAGATTCCATCCTCTGTCCTCCTGCAGATTCCATCCTCTGTCCCCCTGCAGATTCCATCCTCTGTCCCCCTGCAGATTCCATCCTCTGTCCCCTGCAGATCCCATCCTCTGTCCCTGCAGATTCCATCCTCTGTCCCCTGCAGATTCCATCCTCTGTCCCCTGCAGATTCCATCCTCTGTCCCCCTGCAGATGCCATCCTCTGTCCCCTGCAGATCCCATCCTCTGTCCCCTGCAGATTCCATCCTCTGTCCCCTGCAGATTCCATCCTCTGTCCCCTGCAGATTCCATCCTCTGTCCCCCTGCAGATTCCATCCTCTGTCCCCCTGCAGATTCCATCCTCTGTCCCCCTGCAGATTCCATCCTCTGTCCCCCTGCAGATCCCATCCTCTGTCCCCTGCAGATTCCATCCACTGTCCCCCTACAGTTTCCATCCACTGTCCCCTGCAGTTTCCATCCTCCAGACTCCCTGTATCCTTCATCCCCGTGCACAGCCTGCCACCCTCTCCACCCCTCTCACACACACCTCTTGTTGAAGGACCGGGGGAAGCCGTTGCACACTCACCGCGGCCGCCGGGTGCGTCTGCTGTAAGGAGGAGGTGAGGAGGGGCGGGCAGAGCTGCAAGACAGGAAGTCCCGTCCTCCCTCCTCTCCGGCCGGCACGGCGGCCGGCTGCCAGCACGGGGCCCCCCAAGGGGTGCGGGCCCCCCCAGGGAGCGGACAATAGGCCCCTCATGTCGGGGGGGGGGCCCGGGGCGCTCGATCCCCCGCTAGCTACGCTACTGATATATTTCATATGTATACACATATTCATATGTACACACACAGTGTGTATATATATATATACATATATATATATACATACACACATCCGTATGTACACACATTTACAGTACATACACACACACATTATTATGCATAGACAAGGAGGGAGACACAGGGTGTTATCAGTGCAGTTCTGCTGCCCAAGTCACAGTTATCTGTCCAGTACATTTCTCTGTGGTCGGTCACTCTGTCTGTGGGATTGATGGGATTTATAGCAGCTGGTTGAGATTCCACAGATCGGGTGTCTTGCAGTGAAAGTTCAATCAGTTGTCATAAATCCTCTTTGCCTCAGACGGAGACCGCAGCCACAAGACACAATCCTGACATCAAACTGTGCAGAAACCTTCTGCCCGGGAGGCAAAATATCTTCTCTTAGGCTGGTTTCACATTACGGATTTTTCAGATCCGATGCTGTCCGATCAAAATCGGACAGCATCGGATCTGAATTTGGCCCCATGCAGCCCTATGGGCATCGGACCGAATCGGATGTGCACTAAATGCCATCCGATTTGGTCCAATCCGATTCTGTCCGATTTTATTATCGGTGCAAAAATCGGCGCCTGCACCGATTTTTGCACCGATAATAAAATCTGACAGAATCGGATCGGATCAAATCGGATGGCATTTAGTGCACATCCGATCTGACCCAATCCTTATAACATGTGGCCCTATGGAGAAGGGTCCGAGGAAACATCTGATGTCTCCTCGGACCCCATTTTACTGTACTGAGCATGCTCAGTACAGTAAAACTGCTCCTAACTGGGAGCACAAGGGTTAAAAAAAAAAAAAGTTTATGCTCACCTCCCCACGAGCCCCCGCCGTCTCCCGCCATCTTCTTTGAGGCCCCCGGTGGCTCCCGCAGGCTCCCGGTGTCAGCAGAGGTCTTCTTCTGCTGTTCAGGACCTGCGGTGATGTCACAGTCATGTGACCGCGGGTTACCATGGTGAACCCGCGGTCACGTGACTGTGACATCACCGCAGGTCCTGAACAGCAGAGGAAGACCTCTGCAGCCACCGGGAGCCTGCGGGAGCCACCGGGAACCTCCAGGAAGACGGCGGGAGACGGCGGGGGCTCGTGGGGAGGTGAGAATAAACTTTTTTTTTTTTTTTTTCTTTTTTTCAGCCTGGAGGCACCGATTTGATGCCGGAATCGCCCTGATACTCTAACAACGTTGTGCTCACGGTGGTGAAATAGTATAAAGTCAATCCAAAAGTTAGAAAACACCGGGCACGAGGCCACTGGTGGGGGGGTTGGAGGCTGGAAGCTTCGGTAGATTTGGGGGGCGGTTTCCCACTCTGTGCCTGGTTCACAAGGTTTGGAGCAAGGTTAGGGCAGTGAGAGGGATTACAGGTGTCTTGAGATATACCCCTCTATGGTTGAATGCAAATCTGGGTGAATTTTACAAACTGGGGGAGCAGAAGGTATGGATGCGTAGGGGCATAATTTGGGTGACTCAGATTCTATCAGGAGGTAGATTGAGAACATTTGAGGACCTGAGTAATGAATTTCATCTGAAGGAATCCGATAAATTTTTATATTATAGAGTCCGACATGCCTTTAGGCAGCAGGCTGAACTGAATGATCTCAGGTTACAGGTTGATGTGGTATTAGATAACATATGTATGGCGGGTGTCACAAAAGGGGTCATATCCACACTCTATAGAGACCTTATGCACACGGTTCTGCTGCGACATCCCATTAAGGCACGAGACAAATGGGAGGAGGACCTAGGGGAGATAGAGAACGAAGTCTGGGAATCAATTTTGGAATACGGGCCTAAGTTGTCACTGAGCGAACCGGGAAGACTGTCACAGTTGTACCTGGTCCATAGATCATACAGAACACCTGCTTTCTTGTTTAAAATTGGAGTACGAGGATCATCAGAGTGCCCGAGATGTCATAGTGAGAATGCCGGGCTCATGCATATGATGTGGAACTGCCCAGTTTGCAAGCGTTTTGGTTGACAGTGTTGACCCTGATAGAGGGCAGATATGAATGCGTGATACCCAGAGAACCCCTTGTATGTGTGTTGGGCTACGTAGAGCTTATTAAGGTTCTGAATATACGTAAAATGGCGGTGGCTAGACTGCTGTTCATCGCCCGTAAGCTGATGGCGAGGCATTGGATCAGGGCCGAGCCGCCCTCAAGGACGGAATATGTTAGGGGGGTGGAGTATATTATTAAACTGGAGGGGAAGATATACAGGAGACGGAGTATGGGGAAACTGTTTGATCAGCTGTGGGAACCCTGGCTGAGTCGGTGATGGGTAAAGGCAAGGAAGGTTGGATAGGAAGTTTTAATGGTCAGTAGAGTGGTATATTCCTTACATCTATGAGTAACTGCCATACGTATTGTAATGTTATTGATGAATACCGTTGATTTAAATAATCACATAAGAAATTAACAGTTATCTGCGGAATGGGAAGGGAGGGTATGTGGGAGGGTGGGGGGAGGGAAAGGGGGGGATTGGATTGGGGAATATTGATATGTAAACTTTGATGCATATTTGTGGATTTTTGTAATGTTTAACTTCATTTAATAAAAAAATATCTGATTCAAAAAAAAAAGAAAACACCGGGCACCAAACGACCTTAGTTAGATTGCAAAAAGAAATTAAAGAGAAAAAGAGAGAAAAATTCTTGAGGGATAAGCAGGATTACGAAGCTGGCGATGTATTCACTTGGGGTAAGACATCTAATGCTACCCCATTTAAGAATAAAGACAAGAGGAAACCAAATTTCGGCCCCAAGGACACCCCTAGAAAACCCAATTATCCACCAAAGTCACCTTACACCCCGAGAGGCGGAAAAGGGTCAAAGAATAAAAACAAGAATAAGAATTACGATATTCTGGCGCCATAATACCAAACTGACACCTTACATCATTATCTTTAGTGTCAACTTGCATCTTTTTATCCATTGCAGTTGAGGTTGTTTTCCTCTAGGGGGCGTCTGTCACAGTGATGCATGTTTCAGTGCTGAGCAGCCCGCCCGGTCTAATAGGAGGCGTCACCAATTGGCTGCTCAGACACTATGTAACACCTGAGTGTGGCAGGAGCCTAATGGTGTCCATGTGTCTGCATTCACCACCAGCCTCTCCCTGCATACATGGCTGGTCGCCTGGTTGCTACAAACTGCCCCCATGTTATAGGTTGCAGGGGTCTGAGTACCAGTGTCTAGACGCATGTGCTACCTCCTGGGGGAATTTGCAGCCACCTGCTAGATGCAAGGGCTAGAAAAAAGCGACCAATTTTTGGTGCGTTTTTCTATGTTAAGAATGCAGGCATCTATTAAAGTATTTCGCCACACACTATCATCGATTAATAGTCATAGTGCTAATGCAGCATCCTTGATGCGTCACTCCATTGACGGTTTTAATGCTGTCAAAACTTGTGGCAGCTTTTACATGTAATAACAACAAACGTAAGTAATATCGTTCTTGGTCCTTCACACTAACTGTATACATTCTTCCTATAACAGTTAGACCTCCTCATTTTCTGCGTTCCCATGTGCCTTGTTTCCAAACGTAGTATTCGGGAATTTTGTGGTAAAAATATTCATGTGCATTTAGGTCAATCTTATTAAGGTGTTGAATTGGTAGTGAGTTTTTGTTGGATGTTGTCTGCAGAGTCATCCTCATGAAAATATAGTGGCTGAGAATTAGGCAGATGTACCGCTAGGCGAATGATGGCATGAAATTGTTTATGCATACTGTAGGAAAAGCAAATATTCTCCACGCAGCTTCCGGTGCACTAACATCTGGAATCCACAAATAGGTTTGTTTCATCATGTTGGATGTTATTTTGGGAAATTTCTAGATTGGCTGTCATGTCCTTTGTAAACATATTTAAATAAATATTTAACACTTTGAATGGAAGCACATATTTCTACATTAATATGGCACTTGTATTTTTTCAGTAAAAATGGGTTATATGGAACTACCCATGAATTGTCAATAGTCTTAGAATGGTGGTGATATGTTTTGCCAATGGTTCTGTGGTAAGTGGGATAGCCGTCCTTTTCTTTGATGGTATATTCTTGGTGTTGTTTAGGGAAACCTTTGTTACACTTTCCAATATCCGTACAGGGAGAATTAGGATTGTGTTCTCCACAGGAACCATATATCATGTGCTGAAGAACAATGGTATGGAGTTGAGGGTAGTACGTTTCATCGGGAATTTCAGCCCATACTATATTGTCTATGTCCTGTTCAGTCCTTAATTTAGAATTAAAATATGAGCGTGTGGAAGACCACGCTTTTGAAATTCAATGACATGGACTATTGCGGTGACGTTTCCAAATAATCCACTGCTAATATCTTTTAGTAGGGATTCCAGTTTAATTTTAAAGACTCGTGCAACCAAGTGTGGTCTGTGTTCAACACGCTGCCATGGTTCTAAATGTGTAGTAATTTCACTCCACTTAGGATTACAGGTCATGGTGATAAATAGATCAGGTCCACCATACTTTGTCACAATAGCTTTAGCATCCTGGCAGCGCTGTTGCATGTTTCTGGGAGTGCCTTCAAAAGAAGATGGTAAAATGACAGTTTTTCCAATGGGGATGCCCTTTTGAATAGATTTTTTGAGTAAATGTTCTGGAAGGAGGCAGTAATCTTCCACTTTTAAATCTTTTTGGTGCTTTAGGATGTAATGTAGGCGATTAGCCTCGATTTTCACATATGCATCTACTAAATATTGCTGTGTTAGCATTCCACCATTGAGGAGTGGATTAAAGTAATGTCCGACAGATAACATATAGCAATAGTATTGGAGTTGTGTGATCCGGCGTGGAGTCTTTCCTTGTTGTTTGAGACCATCATGCCATCCTTGGTCTCCATAAGGAAAAAATCTAGGATACAGCAGGGCATCTAAATTGCTATGAAGAATGCTAATTTGTTGTGTTTTTGGAGCTAACGGCTTCTGTGGATCCGGTTTTAAATGAATTAAGATGTTTCTATTGAAGGGCGGCTCACCATTGTCATTTTGAAAGACGACTGCGACTTCACTGACAGTGGGATTATTGTAGCGTCGAGGGTCTTGAGTACGATCTTGTTTAATAGCCATAGTGATGTTTGGCATGACAGTTCCGTTTTGTAGAGCTTTAATTTTTTCTTGTTCTTCCACATCACGTAACATTTGATAAGCTGCCACAAAAGGGTTGATGGTTTGTATTTGAAGGGCAATAATGTTCATCAATGTAGGATGACATTTTTGATTTTGCGCGTTGTTTTAAGCGTTGTTCATTTGCGCTAGCGGTATCGAGAATGTAAAGTTGGGTAAAAGTTGGTAGTTGGTCGTCAGAGGGATGTAGTGTTCCCGTTCTATGATAGATCTGTCCATGTATGCGGAAACAGTAAGGGCCATATCCAGGAGGTGGTGAAATATTGGCACCCATGGAGGCAAAAGCAAAGGAACTGTTAAAACTTCGAATATTGTCCATGAAATTTTTTCTAAATTCACTTTCACCTTTGAGCAAACGTGTAAAGACATCTGGATATTGTAGTATGAGTACATGAACTTTACCTTTATGACAGCAGAGGGTAAAATTGTTTTCAATAGGTGTTTCAGCGTTAAAATGCAGAGCTTGGCAATGTTGACATACATGGTTCATGTCACCACAGCTGTGTTCTATAATAGTACTTTCATCATGAGTGAAATCTTTAGCATGTAGTGGAAGTGCATGTCCTAATGGGGCAGTGGGGCTGTTGTGGAGACCGATGTATATTAGTCATGTGGGTTGTGGTAGCACTTGATTGTGGCTTAGAGTATGAGCTTGAGTGTGAAGAAAGTGTGCGTCTGTATTGAGTGATAGTGGTATCAATATGGAGGAAATAGAGTTTTCTGGATGCATGTAGGTGAACGGCGTAGATGATGAATGATGAAGTGTGGCAGTAAGAGGTTGCACATGCAGAAGTGGAAGCATCCAGGTGAGAGTGTACTATCAATGTAGAGGTAGAAGGTCTATGTTGTTGGTGGTGACGGCGTTCAAATGGATTTAGACTTAGACAACTCGTGATTGAGGCGTTGTTCAAAATAAGCCTTCATTTTGTCAAGGCGATGCTTATTTTCCTCAGGGCTCTCGTTAGCACAGTGTATTCTTTGACGTAGTGCCAAAGCAGCTTTCCTCTCTGTGTCATTGGCATACTTTTTGGTACGACCCGTGTTGGGACTGTTAAGCAAGTGTTAGAGCAGATAGTTGAGAGTGACACTGTGGGGGGGGGGGGGGGGAAATATGAGGTGTTGGAGAAGAGAAGCTGGAGTACTCAAAAGAGAAAGGATGTTGATGTACGTATGTACTTATGTACTGGTATCGAAAATTAGATGGGTATTTCTCAAAGGGGTGCTCCTGGATAGTGCTTATATACGTATGCCTATGTAGTTATGAATCAGAGGGGTTTGGACCAAAGGTGTCGTCCTGGAATGTGCTTATATACTTATGCTTATGTACGTAGGAATCAGAGGGCTTAGGCTGCTTTCACATCAGCGGTTTTTGCTGATCGCGGCAGTTGTGGTGAAAAAACGCACCTGCCGCACAGTTACCGCAAGCCCCATAGACATTGTATGGGGCTTACCGCAAGTGAACCGCAAGTGCGGCCGTTATGCGGTAATCGCGGCAGTTGCATTTTTTTCACCGCAACTGCCGTGATCAGCGAAAACCGCTGATGTGAAAGGGGCCTAATTCCTAAAGGTGTCCTTCTCGACTGTGCAGAATAAGTTATGCCTATTTGCATAGTTACTTATGTATTGTGCGTAATAACTAATGGTTATGTCCTTATTGAGAGCTTTATGAGCGTATAGACTTAAATCCAAAGGGCTCCACCTGGAGTGTGCTTAATAACTTATACTTATGTGTTTAGTGAAATATTGACTTTTATTATATCCTTATAGACGTATCCTTATGTCCTTATTTCTGTCCGAAGGGTTAATTCCAAAGGTCTCCTTGTGGAGTGTGCTTAATAACGTATACTTATGTCCTTATGCAAAAAATAACTTAATAATGTCCGTATAGACTTATCCTTATGTCCTTATGTCCTTATTTACGTCCGAGGAGTTAAATCCCAAGGGCTCCTCCAGGAGTGTGCTTAGTAACATATACTTATGTCCTTAAATAAGTATTTACTCTATGATGTCCTTATAGACCTATGGCTATGTCCTTATATATTTCTGCAGGGTTAATTCCAAGTCTCCTCCAGGAGTGTGCTTAATAACGTATACTTATGTCCTTACGTAAATATGTACTCAATTATGTCCGTATAGACTGATCCTTATGTCCAAAGGGGTAATGACAAAGGGCTGATCCAGGAGAATGCTTAATAACGTATACTTATGTCCTTAGTTAAATATGTGCTCTATTCGTGTCATTCCAGAACACCATCTTGGATGTGGCGCGATCCAACATGGCGGCCGGGAAGTATCGCGAGATTTCCCGGCTGCCATCTTGGATCTCGCGAGATCCAACATGACGGTTGGGTAGTCTCGTGAGAAATCATCATCGAGGATGGATGTCGCCGGGCCGGATCCAACATGGCATTGGCGTCGCGGAAGAGAAGATGGGATGTCGGCGGAGGAGAAGATCGGATGTCGCAGCATGTTAGCGGATGGGTATCGGTGAGTATAGATGTCGGCGTGAGAGTGTATGGGGGTATGAGTGTGGGGGTATGAGTGTGAGACTGTACAGAGGGGGGGCGTATATGAAGTGGCCGGGGGGTCTCATGTGTGTGGAGGTGCAGAAAGAGAGGGGGTGTGGTGAGGAGTGTGATGGTGTGTCAGTAGAAAGTGTGGGACAGAGAAGAGGCTTCCGATGGCAGTAGTGGGGCTTTGAAAGGCCGGTCATCTTGGATCACCCACGACGGGGTGTATAGCCAGCTTCTGTCCCGGATGTGACGTCATAAACGTTAGATAGTGACGGAAGCTGGCTTAGGGCTTTTATTATAATATATATATATATATATATATATATATATATATATATATATATATATATATATATTGTGAGGCACAGCCGGCGTGGTCCCATGGCCCGGAGTGCATTACATGGTTCTGCAGCTCAGGGGCCAGATCACATGAGCCTGTTTTACTAAGTGTGAGTTGATGAGACCAATGAGCAGCCTCTAGAAGAGTAGTATGCGCTAATTGACCAGTCCCAGGTGTGGGTGTGTCAGATGGTGAACAGAACTTAATCTGACAGGTGTTTGTGTGTGAGTGAGGACAATGGAAACTCAGTGCAGTTCAGACCACTGAGATGTGAGGACGTGTCCAAGGCGATCCGTCCCTTTGGGATGAGAAGGAGGCCTGTCTTTCTCCATGTAGGAGGCACCTGTCCCTCTGATGGTTGAGTGAGAGACGGTGGCCAGGAACAGGTTGTGATGGCTTCTGGAGTTGGGGAACTGTGGCTGACCCTGGAGGGCGCTTGTCCAAATGTGGGGTGTAACACGTGCGGAGGGAGCCCTTGGGGGACACCTGGTGTACCCGGGAACTCAGGTTGCTAAACCCAGTTCGGTGCCCGGTAAGGTAGCGGTCCATGGATGTTGTGTCGACTAAATGTGCTACGTATACGTGTGCCAGGCGGGCATAGCTGCCATGATGTATTTGTGTGTATAGCCCTACGGGAGGCATATGTGATTAGTGCTAGGCGGGCATAGCCGCCAAGATATGTTGGGAGTGTGTGAATCATCAGAGTGTATACAAAACTAAGCTGTATGTATGATGGATCAACAGGGCGTATGTAAAATTGCCCTGTGTGATGGATGTGTGATGTAGCATGGGACTCATGATGGCAGATGTAGAAAGGCCATGCATGCGGTAATAGGTAGATACTCCCTGGAGTAGATTGAGGATCCCTATAATAGGATGGGGAATGATCCCTGTCGGACGGCTAACCGTCATTGGGACTGACTGTTAGGTCAGATATGGTCCCGTTGATAAGTATTGATGGCATAGTGTAATGCATAATGTGATTGTAAATAATATGGAATGCCCCGTAATGTAAGGATGGGAATGTTATGTTATGTGAGATGTAAATACAGTATTTTTATATGTGAGTGTCTTTTGTTCCCGGTTTATGCAGTTAGCAATAAACCGTTAAACACTTTATGCATGTTTAACCCGTGTAGTGATGTTGTTCTGCTGCCAAGCGGGTTCGCCAGGGGCGCTACCTCACTATATATATAAATATATATATAAATATATATATATATATATATATATATATATATATATATATAGTTATAAAATAAAGGCTGCAGCACTCAGGATTAAAGATGATTATTAGCCTTTAATGGCTTTCTGGCAATGGAACAGCGACGTTTCGGTCAGCTAGTGACCTTCTTCCAGCAGTCACTTGTAGCAAATGCTGGGGTTTTATACACCCTCCAATTACAATCATCATTATCAAATAATCCTTTACAAAACAACATACAAATACTTAAAACCATTTACATTGGTGATAGATATTACATTGTGAGTCTATATACATGTATTCACTTTAAAATAACATTACAGTGGTATTGATCACTCCACTTACTATAAATCTTGTTAAGTGGATCACTTGCTGCCCAGGTGAACTAATGGGTATACTCAAAGAGGAAGATTTCTTAAAGTTTAAAGGGCCTGTCACACGCGTCAATGTCGTCAGCGAGATGATCGCTGACGACATTGACGGCTGATTGCTGGTGAGCTGTCACACAGACAGACTCACCAGTGATCAATTGACCAGAAACATCGTGGAAACGATTTAAATATCGTTTCCACGATGTCTTGCTCCCGCTGCCAGCCTGCTGGAAGCGGGGAGCAGGCTGGTCTCCAAGGTAAACTGCGGGTATCTAGGCAGCGCGCGCTGCCTAGATACCCGACGTGTACCTTAGTTACCAGCCTCCTCCGCTCACCGGCTGGTATCTAAGGTACACAGCGGGTAACTAGGGACCCTAGTTACCCGCTGTGTACCTTAGATACCAGCCGGTGAGCGGAGGAGGCTGGTAACTAAGGTACACGTCGGGTATCTAGGCAGCGCGCGCTGCCTAGATACCCGCAGTTTACCTTAGTTACCAGCTCCCAGCGCTTGTGAGAGGCGCTGGGAGCTGGAATATCGCTACTCCCGGTGTCACACGCAGCGATGCTGCGTGTACACCGGGCGACAATCGCCAGGTTTTAGGACTGATTCTGAAACCTGGCGATCATCAACCAGCGATTTATCGCTGGTTGATTCAGTATGTCACACGCGTCAATATCGCTGCAACGTCACGTGCAGCCGATATCGTGCAGGCGATATTGACGCGTGTGACAGGCCCTTAAAGAACCTATCAAGATAAAGTTAGACAAACAGAGAAGAGATACTGAGGAAACAAAGAGACAGAAATGGGCTCGTGATACAGAGGATTATCGTGTAGGATTAGTGTACAATTGGCAAAGAGACGGACATAACAAATGGCAAAGAAGAGGTCACTACAAACGCCATTTTAACAACAATATAAAAAAACCTGTGTTGATAAATAAACTGTCTAACCTTCATCCATGCAGACCAAGACCAAAATCTAGAGGACGAAGAGGAGGGTGGAAGCAACATCGCCAGCAGAAAAAAGAAGGACAAACCGAAAGGCCAACAGTACAAAGGGAATCGGAAAAAGGATCACAGCTAGTCATCAATCTTTCCGGTAAAGAACTTTCGCATAATCAAACTGAGATCTTAGAAAAAGGGTTATCCTATTGTATGTCCACTCATGTGAATTGGTTTGTAGTAGAAAAAGAAATGTATCAATTTTTTAGGAGCATACGATTAAAATATCATTTTCATGATAAAACTGCAATAAAGGGACAACCCACTAGTGAGTTAGAACTAAAAAAATTGGGCATTCAACGTAAAAGTGATTTCATGCCTAATGATGATGTACCCATAGTGGAGGCCTTTGAACAGGCGGTGAAACAAGAAATTAAAACTTTGAGGGAAGCCACAAAAAAAGAATTAGTGAAACCTAATGTGACAAAAGAACAATTTCAGGTGGTACAAGAACTTGTCCATGATGGCGGTTTGATAATAAAACCAGCAGATAAAGGGGGAGCAACCGTCACCATGGACAAGGAGACTTATTTAAAAGAGGTCTATAGACAATTGAATGATGACCAAGTATATAAAAAGTTAAAAAATGATCCCAAATTTGAGATTCAAAAGAACATACAAAAAATACTAAATACAGCAATAGTAGGAGGGATTATTGATCAGAATCTACATGACTTCCTGTTTGAAAAAAGTCCAGTGACACCAGTTTTATATCTGGTTCCTAAGATCCATAAATCATTGATTGACCCGCCAGGAAGACCGATTGTGGCGGGAATAAACTCTGTTTTTTATAATATTGGAATTTTTTTAGCGAAAGTCATGAGTCCCTTTGCTAATGAAGGAAAGTCATATATTAAAGACACAGGACATTTCCTTGAGAAATTATCAAGGTATAAGGAGCAAACCAAATTTATGGGGAATAAGGAGCACATATTGGCATCCTTTGATGTAACATCACTATACACCTCAATAAAACATGAAATGGGCATTAAGGTAATTGCGGACTTCTTGAAAGATACTAATTATACGGACCCATGTAAACAATTGATTATAGATCTATTAGAAGTTGTCCTCAAACAGAATTATTTTATGTTTGGAGATGACTTCTTTTTGCAATTGATGGGCACCGCTATGGGGGCTCGAATGGCATGCTCGTATGCAGGGGCTGTCATGGTCTATCTGGAGGAGAATTTCGTCTACACGTCCCACCACTTCTCCCATGTGGAGAGGTGGTGGAGATATGTGGACGATATCCAGGGCCGGACTGGGACCAAAAAAAAAGCCCTGGAAAACAAGCCCCACCAGCCCACACACTATATCACCTATCAGCCACAATACGTAAATTTTGCTTTTACATTGTCATTGCCCTCACCACTTTCTTAAAGAAGTTATTTGAAGAGCCACATGTGAATGGCGCATCAGAGGGAATAATCAACCACAGCTCCATTCACATGGTGCTCTTCAAATCTCCGTTTCTCAGGATTGTGGGGTCCCAGTGGTCAGACACACAGACACAGCCAGCCACAGAAAAACAGCTAGCCACATAGAGTGCCACACACAGAGTCACAGCCAGCCACACACAGAACCACAGCCAGCCACACACAGAGCCACAGCCAGCCAGCCAAACACACAGCCAGCCACATACACATACACACACAGCCAGCCACAGCCAGACAGCCGCACACAGCTAGCCACATAGACAGCCACTAGCCACACAGACAGCCACATAGACAGCCACACAGCCAGCCACACACACAGCCAGCCAGCCACAAACAGCCACACAGCCAGCCACACACAGCCAAAGCCAGCCACACACAGGCACAGCCAGCCACAGCCAGCTACACACAGAGCCACAGACAGCCACACGGACACAACTAGCCACACACATAAAGCCAGCCAGACACACACATAGCTATCCAGCCGCACACAGCTAGCCACATAGACAGCCACCAGCCACACACAGACACAGCCAGCCACACACAAACAACCAGCCACATAGACAGCCACCAGCCAGCCACAAACAGACGCAGCCAGCCACACACATACAGCCAGCCACAAACAGCCACATAGACAGCCATCAGCCACACACAAACAGCCACACACAGGCACAGCCAGCCACAGCCAGCCACATAAAAAGCCAGCCACACAGCCAACCAGCCACACACACACAGCCATACAGTCAACCACATAGTCAGCCACACGCAGCCAAGCAGCCCCAGCCACACACAGACACAGTCAGCCACACACAGCCAAACAGCTTCAGCCACACACAGACACAGTCAGCCACACACAGCCATGCAACATCAGCCACACACAGCCATCCACAGCCACGCAGCTCCAGCCACAGCCAACCCCAGCCAGCCACGTGGCTCCAGTCACAGACACGCAGCCGCAGCCACACACAGACACATAGCCACACAGACACACAGGCACACAGACACACAGCCAGCCACATAGCCATGCAGCCCCAGCCATACACAGCCACACAGCCAGCCACAGCCACACACAGACACAGTCAGCCACACAGACAGTTTGCCACACAGACATATAGTCAGCCACACAGCACAGCCACAAAGACCCAGCCATACACAGACACAGTCAGCCATACAGCCAGCCACACAGCCCCAGCCACACACAGACACAGTCAGCCACACAGCCAGACACACAGTCAGCCACAGCCATACAGCCTCAACCAAACACAGATACATAGTCAGACACACAGTCAGCCGCACAGCCAGCCCCAGCCACACAGTCAGCTACAGCCTTGCAGCCCCAGCCACACACGGTCAGCTACAGCCACGCAGCCCCAGCCACACACAGTCAGCTACAGCCACGCAGCCCAAGCCACACAGTCAGCTACAGCCACGCAGCCCCAGCCACACACAGTCAGCTACAGCCACGCAGCCCCAGCCACACAGTCAGCTACAGCCACGCAGCCCCAGCCACACAGTCAGCTACAGCCACGCAGCCCCAGCCACACACAGACACATAGTCAGCCACGCAGCCCCAGCCACACACAGTCAGCTACAGCCACGCAGCCCCAGCCACACACAGACACATAGTCAGCCATGCAGCCCCAGCCACACACTTAGTCAGCTACAGCCACGCAGCCCCAGCCACACACAGACACATAGTCAGCCACGCAGCCCCAGCCACACAGTCAGCTACAGCCACGCAGCCCCAGCCACACACAGCTACAGCCACGCAGCCCAAGCCACACAGTCAGCTACAGCCACGCAGCCCCAGCCACACACAGACACATAGTCAGTCATGCAGCCCCAGCCACACACAGATACACAGTCAGCCACACAGCCTCCCATAGCCACGCAGCCCTGTCACACAGTCAGCTACAGCCATACAGCCCCATCCACACACATAGTCAGCAGCCACACAGCTAGACACAGCCACACACACACTCAGACACACAGCCACACACAGACACAGTCATGCAGCCCCAGATACACAGCCAGCCACATACTGACAATAGTCAGCCACACACACAGTAAGAGAGAAGAGAGAGCCACACACACACACACTACTCACAACCACCAGCAGCTGCTGCAGCTCATTTTGCTGGCTCCCGTGCTGTGTAACAACTTCCGGGGCCTGCAGTAGAGATGAGGAGGCGGGGCCAGAGAGATTGACTGACTGGAGATAGGGCTCACAGAAGAGATGAGGGGGCATTGCATGCAGGAAATTAGGGCCCACCCTCTCACCTCTCCTCCCGCCCCTTCTTCTGTCAATCTCCTCGGGCCCTCACAGCTGTCAGAGCACAGCAGTCATGCTCTCCCGGCCCCTGCTGCTCTCCTCTTATGTCTGGTTATCAGCTTGGCAACCCAGCCGCTGGAGCTCCCCAGTCCCTGCTATGCCGGCAGGTGGTGGCTGCAAAGTAATTTAAAGCCAAACTGCAGCCTGAGGAGCAGGTGCTGTGGCCCCGCCCACTTGAGAACTACCGGCCCATCGGGAAAAGTCCCGCCTCTCCCAATGGCCAGTCCGGGCCTGACGATATCTTCATTATATGGAAGGGAACTGAAAAAGATTTACTGTCCTTTTACAGTTACATGAACACAATTGACGATACGATAAAATTCACCGAAGTGCATTCCCATACAGAAATGCAATTTCTGGACGTCAAAGTGCTACTACAAGAGGGCCAAATTAACACAACACTCTTTGTCAAGGCCACAGTCAAAAACAAACTACTCCACTATACTAGTGGACATCCCAATAGCCTCAAAAAAGCAATTCCGCTCAGTCAAATGATTAGAGTAAGTCGAATTGTAAGTCATGAGGAAGAAAAAAATCTTGAGATAGATAAATTGATTAACAAGTTTAAACAAAGAGGGTACCCAGATGCGATTTTAAAACAACAGAGAAAGAGATTAACACATACGAATGACAAAGATGACATTAAGAAAAAGAGAATCCAATTAATATTAACGTATGGGGAAGAAACAAAAAGCGTAGTCAACATTGTCCAGAAACACTGGGGAATGTTGAGAAAATGCTTACCCCAAATTGAGGAGTACAAAAATCCATCCTTAGTGTCGTATAGAAAAGGGAAAAAACATGAAAGATCTGTTAGTTAGGTCAGACATTGGCACAATGAAGGCTAAAAAGCAAATTACACTAACAGGTGGAAGAAGAACAGGATGTTATCCTTGCATCAATTGCATCAATTGTTCATTCATGATAAAGGTCAACAAATTTTGTCACCCGAGAACAGGCGTAGAATATAAGATTAACCATTTCTTAACTTGTAACTCAGATTTTGTTATCTATCTCCTTGAGTGCCCTTGTAAATTGTGGTACATAGGGGAAACAACCCTTGATTTCAAAATAAGGATTAGCCACCATCGTTATACTATACGTAAAAAGATCATGAATTTACCCGTGTCAAAACATTTCACGGAAGAGAATCACAAAGAAAAGGATTTAAAATTCAGATTAATTGACACCGTACCAATGCCCAGGAGAGGTGGGGATAGACTTGGATTGCTCAAGGTAAAAGAGCTCGAATGGATTCATAGGTTGCAAACCTTAAAACCAGAGGGACTCAATATAGATTTTAAATTACATACAGCCCTTTGAGTAATGGGTCTCATTTTGAGAACTGTGTATTTTTAGTCACTTTAATGCACTACCACTAATGAAGTAATGATATGATATCAATTATAATGAAATTCACTTATAATGTATTCATATTTGCTATTTGTCTCGCCCTGTATAGGAAGAAAGTATGAAGAGTGGATCACTTGCACAGTGGGGGCCTGCAAATTAATCTACATTAGTAGATGAATTGTGAAGACGATGCGCAGTGCAATATTATAAAAACAGTTCCTTTCCCCAAAAAACTTTTTTCACAAAAAAACGTAGCACTATGCACGCACTTAATTGATTAAGCACTGAAGATACACTTTATGATATAATAAAAACAAAAATAAAATTTTTTTTTCATTAATTACAATGACTTTTTCTCTTATTGCCTTGTTTACAAGATAATGGATTGCATAATGGATATGGTCATACACCAGTGGCTACTTGTTATGGGAAAGCGTGTATATGGGGTCTATTGTTTTACCTTGAGCAGGTGGTGTAAAGGAGGAGAATATCCCCCTAGGCACCGTACTGACAGGGAAGTGTCACAACCCAGAAATGGGAGGCACTTGAACTGAGAACCCGTAGAGTATATATACATGTGTATACATAAATATGAAATATAAATGTAAAAAGCCACAGTGTACATACATACATAACCAATTTCTCTAGTGTTTATAACTATAGAGGTAAGCAATCCAAGAATAAAATACACTAATATGGTTAATCCATATGCATGTTCTTTCTATTTAGGACAGAATAAGGCAAAGGGTTAAAAATAATAGGATCACATGTTCACTGTAATTATGCACTTTAAAGTACATTTTTAAATTCACAGCAAAGATATCATTTATATGGCTCATATTGTAAAGCAGAGCCAGAGCACAAAGAACGCCACGTTATAGTACATATTTAATCATTATTTGCACATTAAGTATGGGGAGGAAGGGAACTAATAAGAGGTTGCACCGCCGGAGCGTGATGCGCATGCGCGGGACATCTAAAATGGTGCTACAAGCGTTTCCTGTAACTAGGGACGCTTAATCCTTATGCGCATGCGCATTAGGATATAAACAAGCCGTCGTGGCGGCGCGCAGCCTAGAAACGGCTGCACATGGAGTGTTTGCACTGTGTAAGTCTATTTATAATAATCTAATGAAATTAGGCGGGCACCTGGGCAGCAAGTGATCCACTTAACAAGATTTATAGTAAGTGGAGTGATCAATACCACTGTAATGTTATTTTAAAGTGAATACATGTATATAGACTCACAATGTAATATCTATCACCAATGTAAATGGTTTTTAAGTATTTGTATGTTGTTTTGTAAAGGATTATTTGATAATGATGATTGTAATTGGAGGGTGTATAAAACCCCAGCATTTGCTACAAGTGACTGCTGGAAGAAGGTCACTAGCTGACCGAAACGTCGCTGTTCCATTGCCAGAAAGCCATTAAAGGCTAATAATCATCTTTAATCCTGAGTGCTGCAGCCTTTATTTTATAACTATAGTGTCTGGAGTTGGTAGCTGATTTCCATCCTAAGGATTGATAAGCACCTAGCATTTTGCTAGAAAAGAACCGCTGCTCATTAATTTTTCTATATATATATATATATTACAGTTTAAAGAATTTCACGGCAGCACTCCGTTCAGATGTAATCTCAGCAGTTCTTATTCTGGCATCAGATGAACAGGAGATGGCCTCGTATCGGGCACACACGCTCTTTGTCAAGCCTATATATATATCCACTTAGCTAAATGCATAGTCCCATCTGACATCCACTTACAGCGTCATGTTGTCCTCTTATCATGCCTCGCGGCAGCCATATTTGCTCACCCGAGTGATGGGTGTGCAAATATTGCACCCTCTTGTGGTACTGGCCCATTGCCCAGTACTGCTCGCATTGCTACAGCCGCCTGTACCCATCGCCACCCAAAATCGATGAACACATCATTACTACTTATTCCCACAACCACCCCATCCCTGTTGCACCTTTCCACCTGAGTATCTGTTCATTCGCACTTACATGGCTGCCATCTTTGGACACACAGGGGGGAAGAGACAGCTCACAGAGGGTAGAGAGAGTCGAGACAGCACACAGAAGGGAAAGAGAAAGAAAACAGAGGGGAGAAAGACTGGTAGACAGCTCAAAGGAGAGAGCACAGGGGGGAGAGAGACAGCACAAGGGGGAGGAGAGTGCTCAGGGAGAAGAGAGAGTGCATGGGGGAGACAGCTCAAAGAAGAGAGCACATGAGGCAAGAAAACAGTACACAGAGGGGAGACAGACAGCACACAGAGGGGAGACAGCACACAGCGGGAAGTACGCACAGGGGGAACATCTCAAAATAGAGAGCACAGAGGGGAGAAGACAGCACAGGGAGGAGAGAGACAGCACACAGGGGGTAGAGAGGGGAGAGTGTACAGGGTGAGAGATGTCTGCTACCCCCAGCGCCACATCGCTCGCCCCCATTGTGAGTTCACCCATGTAGTAGATATATGTATAATATATTGATTAGTTGGCATAGCCAAGCTTTCTCTCTTGACACTAATATATGAATGAACAGTTCACTCAACTGAGTTCCTGTGTTCTCTGAATAAGCTACTGCCAAACTCCTCTTGCAGTGACTTATGTCCCCGCTACAGTCCAAAAGGTTTTCTGCACAGCCCAATTTCTGGGCCCAACTCCACATTCTTGGACTCACTGGGGATTACTGCTGTCACCATTTTCTGTGACCTGAAGGCTGGGTTCACACGTTGCACTTTTCTGCATTTGTGCAGTGTTTTGTTGAGGATCCGCTTTACGGCTGCGCTTTGCGCCAAAAAAAAAAAAGGCATCACCATTCACACATTGCGCTTTTCAGGTTGCGCTTTTTTTTGAGCCCGTTCTACAGTGGCGGCAATAGAAAAGGAAAAGGGCGTCCTCAAAAGCGCAAAAAGAATTGACAGGTTCATTGTTTTTGAGGATGCGCTTTCCAGTGAAAACTAGGAGAACTACTTGCAAGTGGACTCATGAAATAGCTTTTCTCAAGATTGGATACACCGGGCTATGAAGTACAAAGCTCAATGAGGTTACCAAACCAATTTAGTGCTTCAGTAAGTCAGTAAAAATTAGTTAGGAGTATTCAAATCATGAAAATCAGAAGGGTGCCCATACTTTGGCACCTGTCAAATTTTGAAATAATGCATATTTCACATTTTTGGTTAGTACAATAAACCTCATTTCAAACCTGAAATATTACTGTGTCCATCAGTTATTACATATATCACACTGAAATAGCTGTTGCAAAAAACAATTTTAAACAAAAAAAAAAGAGTAAGATTAAGAGGGGTGCCCAAACTTTTTCATATGACTGTATATACACATTTAAGACACAGTTCGCAGCCCGTCTATGGCTGTAAATGCTGAGGCCTCCAGACCCTCGGGTCACCAACTTGTGGCCAAGTTGTTTCTCTCCATGCCGGCATTTTACACCACATTATTGTTAACCCTTCAGGGACACGGGTTACACAGTCACTGCTTACAAGTTCAAGAATCCTGTGGCATAAATACCAGCTCTCAACTAGCACACCTGGTTAAGTGCTAAACCTTAAAACACACATTTAAAGCTCCACCTTCTAAAACACATATAAATATTCACATATAAAAGGCACATTACTTTTTCTATCAAAAGTATAAAAGTCTTCAAAAATGCAAAAAGCTTTCCAAAAGGCACAAGCGCTTCAAATGCAGTTCAAAAGCACCTTGCATGTCCAGCTCAAGTTCTGTGCACAGTCTCAAAGTGCAACTTGGTCTCAAAACCAATGGGGATCACACCAGGTGCTCAACTATTTACATGGGAAGTTTCTATCATGTTATTGTTCATGATACCGATTGTCTACGAACACATAAAAGACAAACAGGGAAAAGACTATTCATTCATTCAGGATTGGGATGGGGTCAATAAGGATCACATCACATTCACACTTACTGTTTCTGCATGATGAATCCGGGTCTTTACTCCTTTTTCTTCCAAGGCAGGTCTTGCGGAGCCCAGAGCACTGGTTAGCCAATGGCTGTACGATGTCTGGGTTGCCACATCTACCATAGTTTTTGTCGCTGCAATCTCCTCAGAAGTAGCTGAATCCGGGTTAACGACTGGATCCGGGTGGACTATCTCAGGATCCTCCATGTCTGAGGACTCATTCTCCTCCTGCGATCTTAGTGAAAGTCTCCTTACTTTAACACCATATGGGCCTCCTTCTCCTGGTACAAGATTATAAGAAACCCACTCTCCGATCCGTATTTCCCTGAACGGGTGCTTTGCTGGCAGGTACTCCTCCACATCTCGTCTATTAATGAATACGTCTCTTGCTGCACCGGGTTCTCGGGCAAATGAAAACCCCTTAGATGATATGATTTTTACGATCTGTCCTTTGTACCCGCGGGATCTCTGAATACTTTCATCTCGCCGGGCTTCTTCTTTGGCTTCTATAAAGTGAGCGATCATTATTTGCTTCTGCACTTGCCTCTCTTTCTCCTCCATTTACGGATGCACCTTCTGCGATACTCATCCCGTGTTATAATTTCTGCAGGGCCCATTGCACCACCAGGGTCCCCAGGGAAGCCCATCAGATTGTCCTCAGTCTCACTCCTCTCCCACCAGCTGCAGAGCTGCTCTCCTCTCACCTCAGTTGACACAGGTGCTGGTATCGGAGGTTCCGGTAGCTGCAAATCCCTCTCGATTAGGGCTCCTAGTAGGTCGGCCACTCTGATGGTATGTTGTGGTACGGCTGTGGGGACGGACACATCAACAATGACTTCCGTGCTATGATTTTCCTCGCTCCAGGTATTATTTGAGGCCCCAGCCCAGCCGGGCTGCACAGACAGGGACTGCTGGTTTTGGTGAATATCGATCTGGATCCAGGTTCTCTGCTCAGTCTGAACCCAGGTCATCTGCCGGGGCAGCAGTCACAGCACACCCCGCCGGGTGTCTCGGACCTCCGGACCTCTCTGATAGCCTTCCGACATGCTGCTGTGGTCACCTAAGTTCTTTCCCTGGCCGGGTTCCTCCACGCACTCTTTCTGTGGGCCCTCTGGGATCACTTGGGATCTTCCTGCAGCAGCGCTCTGTCTTGCATCCTCTCTTTCCGTCTGGGTGTCCTGTAATCACGACTCTTCTCCATCTGGTTTCCTGTCCTGCCTCCTTCGGGTGTCAACTTCCTCTGCAGCTCCCGCCAGCTTCTTATTGGTAGGTGCACTTGGGGGCGGAGGCTCCTCTTTGGGATTGATGGCTGGCTCCCCCGAAGTTAAGGGGAGCCAGGGCAGGCCTTTCTTTTCCCGCTCTGGACCAGGTCAGCCCACGATGGTGGGTCTGTGCACGCCTCCCCTGCACATGGCCTCAGGTTCCTACGGCCGCCATTAGGCGCAGATTTGGCGGGAAAAGTCCAAAACACGAATCATAGGTACATGGGGTCCGGTTCTTCTGGACCGGGTCCATCCTGTTCGTGACGCCAAGTTGTGGAGCCCATTGGGATGGGGTACTCGGTACCGGACCGGGGTACTGCTGGGGATATCACGGCAGTCTTGGTCCGGACCATGTCCCGGGTTCTCACAAGTAAAAGGGGTATTTAAAAGGATTAAGTTTGCCATGACACCACCCATGAGGATGGTTGGATGCTGCAGCAAGGTGGATGAGCCCGCCGTTGGTCAGGCTGCTCCTGACAGGGTAAAAGGTGCAATAACAGTTCTGTATACCTGGAATCAGACACGGGGAACTGGGCAGGGTTCACTGTATTTACTTTCAAGTTTTTCAGTTCAAGCAGTTTACAACACAGTTCACGGTAGAGTTCAATTCACAACTCCATTAACTCCGGACACTCGAGCCCTCTGTAGCCAGGCTGTCACTCTGAGACCCCTCACTCTTTCTATATGTCCTTTCAGGTTTGTTGTATCTCAGTTCTTCTGTGTGGATTGCGTGGCGGCAACTCAGTCCTTGTGTGTAGCATCCCCCTATGTAAGAATCTAAAAAATGATTGTGTTGGCCCCCTTAAAAATAGTCTGGGTGAAATGGTGGATGAGGATGAGGAAAAGCCAATATGCGAAATGACTTTTTTGCAACAGTATTTACACAAGGAAATCCCATGACAGACAACACGATCAGTGATAACAAAAATTCTCCATTAAATGTCACCTGCTTAATCCAGCAGGAAGTACAGCACCGTCTAAAAATCAGTAAAATTGACAAATCCCCGAGCCCGGATGGGATACAACCCAGAGTACTGCAGGAATTAAGTACTGTCATACATAGACCATTCTTTTTAATATTTAAAGATTCCATAATAACAGGGTCTGCACCACAAGACTGGCGTATAGCAAATGTGGTGCCAATATTCAAAAAGGGGACAAAAACTGAACTTGGAAATTATAGGCCAGTAAGCTTAACCTCTACTGTGGGTAAAATCCTAGAGGGTTTTCTAAGAGATGCTATACTGGAGTACCTGATGAAAAATAACCTCATGACCCAATATCAACATGGGTTTACGAGGGACCGTTCCTGTCAAACTAATCTGATAAGCTTCTATGAAGAGGTAAGTTCTGGACTGGACCAAAGAAATGCAGTGGACGTGGTGTATATGGACTTTATATGGGGTACCACAGGGTTCAATGTTGGGCTCACTTTTTAATATATTTATTAATGACCTTGTAGGGGGCATACAGAGTAGAATCTCAATATTTGCAGATGACACTAAACTCTGCAGGGTAATCAATACAGAGGAGGACAATTTTATATTACAGGAGGATTTATGTAAACTAGAAGCTTGGACTAATAAATGGCAAATGAGCTTTAATGGGGATAAATGTAAGGTCATGCACTTGGGCAGAGGAAATGAAAGGTATAATTATGTGCTTAATTGTAAAACGCTGGGCAAACCTATCACTGAAAAAGACCTGGGTGTATGGGTAGATGATAAAATCACATTTAGTGGCCAGTGTCAGGCAGCTGCTGCAAAGGCAAATAAAATAATGGGATGCATTAAAAGAGGCATAGATGCTCATGAGGAGAACATAATTTTACCTCTATATAAGTCACTAGTGTGACCACACTTAGAATACTGTGTACAATTCTGGTCTCCGGTGTATAAGAAAGACATAGCTGAACTAGAGCGGGTGCAGAGAAGAGCAACCAAGGTTATTAGAGGTCTGAGAGGTCTGCAATACCAAGACAGGTTATTAAACTTGGGGTTATTTAGCTTGGAAAAACGAAGGCTTAGGGGTGATCTTATAATAATGTATAAATATATGAGGGGACAGTACAAAGAACTTTCTAATGATCTTTTCACTCTTAGGCCTGAGACGGGGACAAGGGGGCATCCTCTACGTCTGGAGGAAAGAAGGTTTAATCATAATCACAGACGTGGATTCTTTACTGTAAGAGCAGTGAGACTATGGAACGCTCTGCCACATGATGTTGTAATGAGTGACTCACTACTAACATTTAAGAATAGCCTGGATGCCTTTTTTTGAAAAATATGATATTACTGGTTATATATTCTAGATTCCTTGATATGGCGTTGATCCAGGGAACTAGTCTGATTGTCGTATGTGGAGTCAGGAAGGAATTTTTTTCCCCAATGTGGAGCTTAGTGTTGCCACATGGTTTTTTTTTTTGCCTTCCTCTGGATCAACATGTTAGGCTATGGGTTGAACTAGATGGACTTATAGTCTTCCATCAACCTTAAAGTGATCCTAAACCCAGAAACTGACCCCCCCCTTATCTTTAGACCTGTCCCTGCACCCCCTCTTATCATTTCTAGCCATCCCTTTTGCATAAAAAATCGCTTTTGTAAAGTAAGAGAAAATGTTATAAAACTTTGACCTGTGTGAGTTCTCTCTTTCTGTGGAAGCCGAGATGGGCGGGGCCTGTGTGTTGTTGCCTGGTAATTATGAACGCCCCTCTCTGCTTCTAAGAGCCTGGCTGCGTCATGAAAGGGGGCGGGGCTCCAGGATGACGCAATTTAGCCCCGCCCCTTTCATGACGCGATCAGGCTCTTAGTAGCAGAGAGGGGCGTTCATAATCACCAGGCAGCAGCAGACAGGCCCCGCCCATCTCAGCTTCCACAGAAAGAGAGAACTCACACAGGTCAAAGTATTATAACCTTTTTTCTTACTTTACAAAAGCGATTTTTTCTGCAAAAGGGATGGCTAGAAATGGTAAGAGGGGGTGCAGGGACAGGTCTAAAGATAAGGGGGGGGTCAGTTTCTGGGTTTAGGATCACTTTAAATACTATGTTACTATGTACTCCTGAAGGTATCGTTACACGGCACGACGTTGGAACGATGTCGGCAATGATCTCGTGGGCGCGCGGTCGTTTCCGACATCGTTTTGACATCGTTGGTGAGATGTCACACGTCTAGATATCATGGACGACTCAGCAACGATGTTGTGAGCAGGTATCGTTCGCACAACCCAGCAAACGATACCTGCTCATTGCTGTGAATGGGCGCAGTCGTAAACGACATCTTTATCGCGGTGTCACACACAATGATATACCAGGTTGGCTGATCGTTGATCGTGTGATTTGGGAACATGTTCTCAAACCTGTGATCAGCGATCCACCGACTTATCGCAGGTGAATCTCGGTGTAACACGCAACGATGTCCTAATGATGTCGCTTGAATAACTTCAAACCCGTGATGTTTAAGCGATATCATTAACGATGTTGTGCCGTGTAACAGAGCCTTTATACAAATGTGGGTGTACCAAGAACCTTGACATGGCCAAAATTCACAGTACAGGATTCTGCTCCTTCTGCTTTGATGATTGACATAAAACTGAAAACTCATCCGTCTGTGCACACACTGTCCCTCTTAGAGCCCAGTAGGTGTGAGGATGGGTGAGTACCTTGGCCATCTGATTAGTTGAAACTGAGTTTTGAGGGTGACAGTTTTCCCTTTAAATCATAAATGCGGGCTATATATTGTGATAAAACACTGTTCTTAAAGGGATAATTAATACTTACCAATAGAAAGCAATCCTGATAAAAAAAAAAATAAGGAAAATCACAATATTACCCTTGTAAAGCACCTTTCACTCTTGTGCTGTAGGACTGGAAGTAATGACCTCCCAACCACCAGTCACCAGACCCTGCTGCTAATCAATGGCCATGGTGATCAAGTCCCTGGTGGTCAGGACATTATCAATTTTGGTCCTGCTGAGACCATACGAGTAGTAGCAATAAAGCACAAGGCATATTCTAGGAACTATTACTTCTTTTTTTCTTTTAACATAACATCTTCCCACAGCTAACTTTTAATATTGTGCAGAAAAGCCCTATATCTACGATGCTTGAGGGTCATATTGCAGAAACCATATTTAGTCCTGCTCCGTTAGGCTATGGATGCACCAGATGGAACATATCTGCCAGCTATTTAGTAACAGTTCAGTTGGTCCACCATATAGTTTAGTTATTATGCTTTGCTTATATAGCGCCATCATCTTCCACAGCACTCTCCAGACATCATCATCACTGTCCCCATTGGGCTCACAATCTAAATTCCCTTTCAGTATGTCTCTGGAGTGTGGTAGGAAACCAGAGAACCAGGAGGATACCAATGCAAACACAGGAGAACATACAAACTCCTTACAGATGTTGTCATTGGTGGGATTTGAACCCAGCGCAGCAAACCAAAATTGCTAACCACTGAGCTACAGTGCCAACCACTGAGCCACCATACAATGCCAACCACTGAGCCACCATACAATGCCAACCACTCAGCCACCATACAGTACCAACCACTGAGCCACCATACAGTACCAACCACAGAGCCACCATACAATGCCAACCACTGAGCCACCATACAGTGCTAACCACTGAGCCACCATACAGTGCTAACCACTGAGTCACTGTATACAGTGCTAACCACTGAGCCACCATACAGTGCTAATGACTGAGCCACCATATACAGTGCTAACCACTGAGCCACCATATACAGTGCTAACCACTGAGCCACCATATACAGTGCTAATGACTGAGCCACCATATAGTAAAATACTTTAATGCTAATAGAAATGAGAGCATTATACTGTTTAATATACAATGAGCATTTTTCTGCTGAGCTTTACACATATTTGTACTTGGGTTGTGAACCAGATGCTGCCAGCTGAGTGTGTGCACTGGTCTGTCCTGAGTTTAGGGTCAATGAAATGGTTAAAACATATCTCGCATTTCTGTGGTAATGCAGCTCATTGTGTTCTGATTCCATTTTGGGGTTTTATAAACATTCTCTAAAATTCAACAGGAATGATTCAAATGAGACAGGGAACCAGAGCCGGCACACCACGGCCAGACAACTCACCACAGAGAGATGAATTTGCTAGATTAAGGACAGCTAATAGATGCATTTTTCTTATACCTCCCTTTAAGCCTTATCCTCCATGCTTCCAAAACAAAACTGTACTTTCTGCCAAGTGGCCACAATTATATTAATATTAATAAACGGAACAGTTTGCTGCTCCTCGTGCCCTCAGCCACATTCTACGACATTTACCCGTCAGTGTTTTCCAAGTGCAAGACAAGCAACAAACGTTGATCCTCCATAATTGCATGAGTGGCGCCTGCATTCCATAAACAGCCATTCAAGAAAAGTATTAAAACGGGGAATCAGTCATAAATGCCCAGTGAAGAAGAAATCGTGGATTTAGTATTTATGGAAATGAAAGCGATCCAGATTCTGTTTCTCATTTTTCATGTGCCTCTTCTCTTGTTTATCCCAGTAAGGCTGGTTTTACACTACCGGTTTTTTGAATCCGGGTGAATCTGGCTGAAACTATATGCACCTGCATGCGGTTTCTCCCCCATTGACTTTCAGTGGGGACTCAGGTTTAAGTGGCGGCATGCGGTTGCATATGTTTCTAGCCGGATCTGGCTGAGAACGGTTTTTAACAGAAACCAAAAATGTAGTTTATAACGTTTTATTGTGTTTTTAAAAAAAACAAAAAAACAAAACAAAACTTTAACAACCAGATTTGGGGCCATGCAGGCTAAAATAAAATGGTGCTAAATGGAACCCGGATCCAGGTTTTTTGACTGGGCATGCCCAGAAATCAGTTTCACATGACACACCGACTAGGGGGCCAAAAATGCTATTTTTCACCGGATCCGTTAAAAATACATACACAACCTGATGTAATCGGATGCTACCACACCAGTTTTACGCCGAATCCGTCAGTCGGATCAGTAATAATACCAGAGCGGAAGCATCCAGTTGTATCAGGTTTTACTATTGCAGGGGGAGGGGAGGAAGGAAGGATGTGGTTTTCTCCTTATTTCCATCAGATTCAAAAACTGGTAGGGTACCTTTACACGCCGCTACTGGAGGATGGATACAACCCGCTACAGGCTACAAATGTAGCTTGTAGCGTCAATATAGCCCGTAGTAGCGGCGTGTGAAGACGGGATGAGACAGCCGGCAACAGATACATCTGTTTCCGAGCACTGCTCGAAAACAGATGGCTACAAAGCCGATTGTAGCGAGCTGTATCGGCGTGTAAAGAAGGAACAGAAGGGTTGTTTCTACACCATGCTATGTAGCTGGGGCGTGACACAGGCTCCGGGTTTCCGCGCCCCCTTCAGCGATCATTGGAGGAAGCTCCTGCGTTGCGATTGGTTGTCGCGCACAGGGCGGCATATTTAAGGAGCTGACGAGTCACACTACACAATTGCTCTAGCGTCGAGTATTAATCAGCCTCCTGCGATGCCTGCCCAATCATGGTATTATTGCTTTGTCCTATCAGTGTACGGACGTCTCGTAATCCACAATTGTAGCACGCCTATGTGCTGTCCCTGCTGCACCAGGTACGCCCATAGTAGCTGGTTGTAGCGGTGTGTAAATGAGCTAAGATGAGCTACAGATGGCTACTTGAGACACCCGGCGATGTATCTAGCTATAGATGTTGCGTAGCGTAGCGCACCTTGTGGCGGCGTGTAAAGGAGGTGCGTTTACGTTTGTAACCGTTTGAGCGTGCTCGTGCACGTGAAGTAGCGGGTTGTATCCATCCTCCAGTAGCGGCGTGTAAAGGTACCCGTAGTGTGAAACCAGCCTTACCTACCATCATCTCCCCTTCAACCCCCACACACTTTTTTTGGTTGTCCAAATATATATATTATTTCAATGCCATTATTTGCCATTATTTACTTTGGTGTTTGGCATAATATAAGGTGATTAAGCTGTCTACTCAATTTTACTCTTGGTAACATTGACACAATAAAATATGTAAAAAAGAAATCAATCTAGTTTCTAAGTACTAATAACATTATTGGTACCTTTACACGCCGCTACAGGATGGTGGAAACAACCGGGTAGATGAGACAAATGCATCTTGCACCGCCAAATCAACCCGCGGTCGCGACGTGTAAAGACGGTTGTTGCCACCCGTCACTTGAGGCACCTGTTTCCGAGCAGTGCTCAAAAACAGGTTGATTTCAAGGCGATGATTACGGCCTGTATCGGCATGTAAATAAGGAACAGGAAGGTTGTTTCGACACCTTGCTATCTACCTGGGGCGTGACACAGGCTCCGGGATACCGCGCCCCATCAGCGATCATTGGTGGAAGCTCCTGCGTTACGATTGGTAGACGCTGCATAGGGCGGCATATTTAAGGAGCTAACCAGTCACACTACACAATTGCTGGAGCGTCATGTATTAGTCAGCCTCCTGTGCTGGCTACCCAATCATGATGTTATTGCTTTGTCCTGTCAGCGTATGGAATTCTCGTAATCCACAATTGTGGCACGCCTATGTGTTGTCCCTGCTTCCTTAGTTCCGCCCATATTACCTTGTTATAGCGGCGTGCAAATGAGGTAAGGTGAGCTACAGAAGGTAACTTCTGGCACCCGGCGGTGTATCCAGAGATAGATGTAACCTACTGTAGCGCACCTTGTTGCGGCGTGTAAAGGTGGTGCGGGTACCTTTTCAACCGTTTGTGCGTGTTCGTGCACGTAAAGCACCCGATTGTTTCCACCATCCTGTAGCGGCGTGTAAAGGTACCATATCAGGTTTAATATTCTATTACTATTCTAAAGGACAATGTTCTTCTCTTTTTCTAAGTCAAGCACTCTCTTATTAAATTGTAAAAGTTGATTCATCTAAAGAGTTATTTTCATGTCATCTTTTGAGTAGCACGCAACGTTCCAGTCTCTTTCATTTCCAGGGTCCTGAAAGGACTGGGACTTCTCCTTGAATGACAGTTCTGGTTAGTAGCAGAGCTGTAGTATTAATAGAACTATAAAACTCAGCACAAGATCTGCTGTAACACATTTCGCTATCAGTGTATTTTTTGGAGTGTACAGTATTATCACCAGGGCCAGTTTCAGAGTAAGTGGGACCCTAAATGCTCACATATTGCTCCCCTAAATGCTCACATATTGCACCATCACACTCAAGCGTTTAGGATACATTATCACGCGCTGAGCCCAGGCCGTTAAATGAGTTCGATCAACAACATTGAAGTCATTAGTTGCTTGTTTCCGGCCTCTTTACACAGGATGATGAAGAAAGATGGGCCCAGAATGATCACTGTAGATCAATCTATCCCCTACAGCAGTGATGGCGAACCTATGGCATGCGTGCCAGGGATGGCACGCAGAGCCGTTTTCCCTGGCACGCGGCGTCGCCTGTCACTGCAGCTTTGAACTGCCGGCATGATAGGCGCCGGCAGTTCAAAGCCGTGTCGGATCGGAGGATTCTCCTTCCCTGCATCTCCGACACTCTCTCCAAGCTCCGCCCGCTACATGACCGGAGAAATAGGAGCGGTGAAGGCGGGAGTTCTAGGTGAGTATGATTTTTTTTTTTTATTCGAAGCCACGGTATAATGAGGGGCAGGATGGACACAGAGACATGAGCTGACAAGGGCAGGATGGACACAGAGACATGAGGCTGACAAGGGCAGGATGGACACAGAGACATGAGGCTGACAAGGGGCAGGATGGACACAGACATGAGGCTGACAAGGGGCAGGATGGACACAGAGACATGAGGCTGACAAGGGGCAGGATGGACACAGAGACATGAGGCTGACAAGGGGCAGGATGGACACAGAGACATGAGGCTGACAAGGGCAGGATGGACACAGAGACATGAGGCTGACAAGGCGCAGGATGGACACAGAGACATGAGGCTGACAAGGCGCAGGATGACACAGAGACATGAGCTGACAAGGCAGAATGGACACAGAGACATGAGGCTGACAAGGGGCAGGATGGACACAGAGACATGAGGCTGACAAGGGGCAGGATGGACACAGAGACATGAGGCTGACAAGGGGCAGGATGGACATAGAGACATGAGGCTGACAAGGGGCAGGATAGAGACAAGAGGGGCATGAGGGTGACAAGGGGCAGGATGGAGACAAGAGGGGCATGAGGGTGACAAGGGGCAGGATGGAGACAAGAGGGGCATGAGGGTGACAAGGGGCAGGATCGTGACAAGAGGGACATGAGGGTGACAAGGGGCAGGATGGAGACAAGAGGGGAATGAGGGTGACAAGGGCAGGATCGTGACAAGAGGGGCATGAGGGTGACAAGAGGGGCATGATGGTGACAAGAGGGGCATGATGGTGACGAGGGGCATGAGGGTGTACAGAGGGGCATGAGGGTGACAAGAGGGGCATGATGGTGACAAGAGGGGCATGATGGTGACAAGAGGGGCAGGATGATGACAAGAGGGGCAGGATGGTGACAAGAGGGGCAGGATGGTGACAAATAAAAGGGGCATGATGGTGACATTAGGAGGAGGCATGATGGTGACATTAGAAGGGGGCATGATGGTGACATTAGGAGGGGCATGATGGTTACATTATTACAAGAAGGGGGATGATGTTGGCTTTATTACAAGGAGGGGGCATATTACTGCAGGATGGGGGCATTACTACATGATGGGGGCAGGATGGGGACATTACCACAAGGGGACAGGGATCGAGCATACTACAAAGGGATAAGGCTGGAGACATTACTATAAGAAGGGAGTTAGGATAGGGACATTACTGCCAGGAGAGGGTCAGGATGGAGCAAATAACTACAAGGAGAGGGTCAGGATGGAGCACATAACTACAAGGAAAGGGTCAGGATGGAGCTCATTACTACAAGGGGAATGTCAGGATGGAGCACATTACTTCAAGGAGAAGGTCAGGATGGAGCACACTACAACAAGGAGAAGGTCAGGATGGAGCCCATAACTATAAGGAGAAGGTCAGATGGAGCACATTACTTCAAGGAGAAGGTCAGGATGGAGCACATTACTTCAAGGAGAGGGTTAGGATTGAGCACATTACTACAAGGAGAGGGTCAGGATGGAGCACATTACTACAAGGAGAGGGTCAGGATGGAGCACATTACTACAAGGAGAGGGTCAGGATGGAGCTCATAGCTACAAGGATAGGGTCAGGATGGAGCACATTACTACAAGGAGAGGGTCAGGATGAGCACATAGCTACAAGGAGAGGGTCAGGATGGAGCACATAGCTACAAGGAGAGGGTCAGGATGGAGCACATAGCTACAAAGAGAGGGTCAGGATGGAGCACATAGCTACAAGGAGAGGGTCAGGATGCAGATACTACTACAAAATAGGGACCAGGATTTCAGTATGAAATTTGCTTGCTCTGTCTAATATTCTGCGTTTTTCCATACAGATCAATCCACCTGCTGTTTCTAGAAAGGGCAGTGGCAGCGGCTTCAGCTTCAATGTCCAGTACACATGAGCTGTCGGACCACTGCCGAAGAGAAGAGAAGACTGCAAAGGTAAGTTTAAAATCAATTAATTGTTAAAATAATTGAATTGATCACCAATGTTTCAGGACTACATGCCCTGTACAGGGAAGAGAGTTAGCATCTGCTGGCTCTCCCCCCTGTGCAGCGCTTGTGATAGATAACCACTGCTGTAATTTAGGTTAAATTACAGTGTTGGCACTTCGCCATAAATAATTTTGTTTTGGGTTGCAGTTTGGGCACTCGGCCTCAGAAAGGTTCGCCATCACTGCCCTACAGTATAATGTTATCAGCACTTCTGCAGTTTGCACCGGACGATGTGCGGCCGAGAACAAGGATTTTTATCCTATCATAAACAATCCAACCACCCAATGAATTAGCTGTAAATATGTCGTCAATCACCTAACAAACAAAATGCTGCTATGAACCCTCATCTGCACTGCCGCATTTATAAATGTGGATGCTACATACACACAATACAGTATGAGACACAAACACTGTATGTTACACACGCATATGTACACACTGAGCACACATATACATATGTATACACCGAACACTCACACATATGTATACACTGTGAGCCCTCGTGGACAGGGTCCCTGCCCCTACTGTACCTGTACGTCCCGATCGCCTAGATTTAGTGTACTTGTTCTTGTCTCCCCTATTCTCATGTAAAGCCCATGGAACCTAATGGCGCTATATAAATAAATATAATAATAATAATACACGAGACACACACTACAGTATGTACAACTGAGCACACACACTACTGCATACACGAGACAACACATATGTATACACTGAGCACACGCAAACATAATGATACACCTATGCACCACACATTAGTATGTATACACTGAGCACACGCAAACAGTATGTATACACCAAGCACACACATAATATGTATACACCAAGCACACAACAACATATGTATACACGAGCAAACGCACATATGTATACACCGAGCAAACAACATTATGTATACATACACACAAATATGTCTACACTGAGCACAACACATACTTGTTTACACCAGCAAAACACACATGTATACACCAAGCACAGACACACGTATACACTGAGCACACATGCACATATGTATATACCAAGCAAAGACAGGTATGTATACATCGGACACACACTCATATACAGTTGTGGCCAAAAGTATTGACACCCCTGCAATTCTGTCAGATAATACTCAGTTTTTTCCTGAAAATGATTGCAATCACAAATTCTTTGGTATTATTATCTTCATTTAATTTGTCTTCAATTAAAAAAACACAAAAGAGAATGAAGCAAAAAGCAAAACATTGATCATTTCACACAAAACTCCAAAAATGGGCCAGACAAAAGTATTGGTACCCTCAGCCTAATACTTGGTTGCACAACCTTTAGCCAAAATAACTGTGATCAACCGCTTCCGGTAACCATCAATGAGTTTCTTACAATGCTCTGCTGGAATTTTAGACCATTCTTCTTTGGCTAACTGCTCCAGGTCCCTGATATTTGAAGGGTGTCTTCTCAAAACTGCCATTTTTAGATCTCTCCACAGGTGTTCTATGGGATTCAGGTCTGGATCATTACTGGCCACCTTAGAAGTCTCCAGTGCTTTCTCTCAAACCATTTTTTAGTGCTTTTTGAAGTGTGTTTTGGGTCATTGTCCTGCTGGAAGACCCATGACCTCTGAGGGAGACCCAGCTTTCTCACACTGGGCCCTACATTATGCTGCAAAATTTGTTGGTAGTCTTCAGACTTCACAATGCCATGCACACGGTCAAGCAATCTAGTGCCAGAGGCAGCAAAGCAACCCCAAAACATCAGGGAACCTCCGCCATGTTTGACTGCAGGGACCGTGTTCTTTTCTTTGAATGCCTCTTTTTTTCTCCTGTAAACTCTATGTTGATGCTTTGCCCAAAAAGCTCTACTTTTGTCTCATCTGACCAGAGAACATTCTTCCAAAACGTTTTAGGCGTTCTCAGGTAAGTTTTGGCAAACTCCAGCATGGCTTTTTATGTCTCGGGGTAAGAAGTGGGGTCTTCATGGGTATCCTACCATACAATCCCTTTTCATTCAGACGCCGACGGATAGTACGGGTTGACACTGTTGTACCCTTGGACTGCAGGGCAGCTTGAACTTGTTTGGATGTTAGTCGAGGTTTTTATCCACCATCCGCACAAGTCTTGCGTTGAAATCTCTCTTCAATTTTTCTTTCCCGTCCACATCTGGGGAGGTTAGCCACAGTGCCATGGGCTTTAAACTTCTTGATGACACTGCGCACGGTAGACACAGGAACATTCAGGTCTTTGGAGATGGACTTGTAGCCTTGAGATTGCTCATGCTTCTCACAATTTGGTTTCTCAAGTCCTCAGACAGTTCTTTGGTCTTCTTTCTTTTCTCCATGCTCAATGTGGTACACACAAGGACACAGGACAGAGGTTGAGTCAACTTTAATTCCATGTCAACTGGCGGCAAGTGTGATTTAGTTATTGCCAACACCTGTTAGGTGCCACAGGTAATTACAGGTGCTGTTAATTACACAAATTAGAGAAGCATCACATTGATTTTTTTTAACAGTGCCAATACTTTTGTCACCCCCTTTTTATGTTTGGTGTGGAATTATATCCAATTTGGCTTTAGGACAATTCTTGTTGTGTTTTTTCATTGAAGACAAATTAAATGAAGATAATAATACGAAAGAATTTGTGATTGCAATCATTTTCAGGAAGAAACTACGTAGTATTATTGACAAAATTGCAGGGGTGTCAATACTTTTGGCCACAACTGTATGTGTATAATTGTGGGCATTTGGTACACATGAATTAGCAAAATTTACTTTCCAGTATAATCCTCTTTATGCCCTTTCAATCTTCAAGACTTCTTGATCATTCTGCAGACATGAATCATAGGGATCGGTGCACAAAGCTTGTTAATGTGTCCATTTTGTTTTGGAAAATTGGGTGAATTTATATGCATAATTTCATCATTGATGAACATTGCCTGCCTTGGTGATGTTCTTGGACACATTTTGAACTTTAACGGGTTGTTCCCAAAATTAAAGTTTATCATATAGCCAAAGGATAAGTAACAACTTGTGGATCATTTATGGTCCAACCACAAGTATTTCACAGCTCCATTTCTTCTCTATAAGAACTACTGGAGATAGCCAAGTTAAGCGTTCTACTTTTGTAAGTAATCCAATAGAGAATGGGAATTTCAATGCCCCATTCTCGTGATTGTTGGTGTTCTTTTGGTACGTGGCAATTTAATATGCTGGGTATCATCCTTTCAATTTTGGGTGATTTCAAACCATGAATACATACAAGTATTACATACATACAAATATTAAATTGAGTCAAAATGAAAAGTGGTTTCAAATAGTTTTCTCATCTACAAGCCATTTTTTACAACTTTGGCCGTGGTGCTGGTCTCCATGGGGCAGGGACACAGGCAGCCACGATGCAGCTTCTTGAGGTTTCTGTCCCTGAGCTTTGCGTCCACAGTGTTTTTACCCGGCCAGTGGTCCCATGTCGCCTCCTCGCTCCTTGCCTGTGTCTCCCTGCTCTCGGAGCCTGCATCCTCTGAGAAAGTCTATTGGAGCACGCTTAGGTGGCGTGCGCCACATTCAGATACACCCTTAAGCGGAACTGCTTCTCAGTCTATGGCTGAGAGGCGCTGTGTATATAAGGCACCTTCTCCCATTGGGAGATGCCAGATCAACGTCTTCAGTTCTTCGTGGCATTGCTAGTTTTCAGGTCCTCTTGACCTGTGCCTTGTCTGAGTTCCTGTTCGCTCTGCGTTGTGACATACATTTGTCTCACAATAGAGTAAGCTACACCTGCACCCGTCTTCAATTAACCAGCTACACCTGCACAGAGTCTGTTACGCCTGCACCTGCCTGCACAGAACCAACTTTCCACCTGCCTACACCTGTCCCTTACGGCCTACTGCCACAAACATCGGCTGAAACACTCCAACTGCGTGTCTGCATCTTCCACCATAGACATTGACTGTGTCCTGCCTTTTCTGCTCCGGCGGTGCTAGTCATACTAAAGATTGTGCCTATATCCATCCCTGTCCTGGGTCAGCTCCCCCAGTTCACCTGTGGCCCAGTGGATCCTCTTCCCCACACTCACACCCTTGTGAGCATAACACCATTTGCCCATGATTATTTTTTAAAGGTGTTTTCAGATATTACATAAATAAAACTAAATGTAAAGCTCTACAACTTTTTAATCTGAGTTCAGTTTCAATCAATTCATTACAATTTCAAGAACCTTGTTTGCAGTTAGTGCATTAGAAGATGCTTGTCTACATTCAGAGGTTGTAAACCTGGAAATACATTGTCCTGTTTTCGAAGAATTATCACTTTAACACTTTATCACTTTAGAGAGTCAACTAAAGGGAAAGTTTTCCATTTTAACCCCTTAAAGAGGACCTGTCACCGCCCCCCAAAGATTTTGATCTAAAGGCAGCACTGAATGCTGCATGTATGCTGCATTCAGGTAAGGGATCCCCCATGCGTTTCTGATGTTTTAATCAATAAATGCAGCCTTTTAAAATTTGTACAACAAAGTCAGGAGGGCATTACCAGCTCCATATGAGTCAGCTCCTTCCTGGGTCTATTCCCGCCCCCTGCTTCTCTGTTCCTCCCTCCTCCCTCTCCTCGCCACCTCCTTGATGCCTGTCAGCTTTCCTCGCTCTGCGCAAGTGTCTCCTTGTGCTACTTTACGCAGGCGCAGAGCAAGGTGTTGCTACTGTCAGCCCCTCACTCCCGCCCTGACAGCAGCAGTTATTCCCGCCCTGCTCCATTTATAACATGGAGCAGGGCGATAACAAGTGCTGCTGTGAGGGCAGGAGGCAGGAGCAGGAGCGAGGGGCCGACATTAACAACACCTTGCTCTGGCACTGTGTGAGCTAATACAAGGAGACACAGGCGCAGAGCGAGCAGAAATGACAGGCATCAAGGAGGCGGTGAGGAGAGGGAGGAACAGAGAAGCAGGGTACGGGAATAGCCACCAGGAAGGAGTTGACTCATGTGCAGCTGGTTATGCCCTCCTGACTTTGTTGTACAAATTTTAAAAGGCTGCATTTAATGATTAAAACATCAGAAACGCATGGTGGACCCCTTGCCTGAATGCAGCATACATGCTGCATTCAGAGCTGCCTATAGATTGAAATCTTTGGGGTGGGTGACAGGTCCTCTTTAAGGACCAAGCCTCATTTTGCAATTCTAACCAGTGTCACTTTATGAGATAATAACTCTGAAACACTTACATATGTCTGGCCCACAAGGGCCTGGGGTACTCAGGTCTCGGGTGTTTGGGTGCGGTGGATGTCACAGATGGTCGGTGCCCGAGCCTGTGCCCTTGCAGTGACAACAAAAAGGAATATTTACAGGGATTAAAGTTTATAAGTGATTATCGTGACGCCACCTGTAGGCCCAGTGATGGTGACCTCCTGGGTGATGGGCGGCAGCAAGGTATTGTGGCTCTCTACAGGTAGAGCATCCCTGGGGCTGTAAGGGTGGAATGGTAGAGTAGGGCAGCGTGATCATTGCAGTGTGGGACTGGAATGGGCCCCATAGGTTGACATTCATCAAGTGGTGTGGATGCATCGTCTGGCTTCCCATTTGGTCTGGTGGCAGGGACCAGTGGGTGGCATACAGACACTCTGCACCACTGACATCAGTGTGAATGGCGTCGTATGTGCAGATCATCTCGTGCATAGCAAAACCACCTCCCCCATATGTGGCAGGTTGAGGGTGGTTCTGTGCACCTGTGTCTGCAGTGTATAATGGGGTCTGACCACATCCTGCCAAGTGCATTGTTTGATTTTATTTGGCTGCAATCGGTGAGTTGTCTGAATACTGCCTTATTCGATCTGCTTCTTTATTAGTTTTTGGGACTGGAATGGGGCAGCGCAGTCTCTGCTTCGCAGTGCAGGATTACCTCTGTTTAGCAAGAAACACAGATACTTGTTCACTCTGTATGGGCACTTTACTCCGGTAATCTGCAGTTTAAAAAGTATGCAGTTGTTACAGCTTGGGTAGTGGACCAGGTGGTCCTGGCAGTAGGAAGTGTCCCACTGAAGCTCCAGTGATGTCCCTTCTATATTTCTTTCTCTGTCCTACCTCTTCTCTGCATGAATCCCGCTTGTTGAACCAGGCCCATTGGGTGATATGAGGATCCCTTTTCTCTCTAAAGGTACCTTTACACGCCACAACTACGGTGTAGCAACTGAGAGGCAATCGTGATTTCCGTCACCGTTGCCTTGAAATTGCTACGAAATTGAGGCATGTAATTGGGGAAAGTGATGGTGATTTTCAAAGTTGCTCCTGGTTGCGGTTTTAGAGGATTGTTCAAAAACCAAAGGCAACCCTGAATGTGAATTGCCCTGGTTTTGGCGTGTGAACAGGCGATAGGGATGGAATCTGTGTCGCCTAGTGATTTCCCAGAGGCATGCCACAGCGTGCTGGATACCGCGCCCCATCAGCGATGATTGGTGGGGGCTACTGTGTTTCCATTGGCTGTCCCTTCACAGGGCGCCATATTTAAAGAGCTGTTCATTCACACTACACAATTGCAATGGCGTCATGTATTAGCCAGCCTTCCTGCGCAGGCTGGCCAATCATGACGCTATTGCGTTGTCTAATCAGCGTGTTTGGGGCGCAGAATACACTACTCTGTCACGCCTATGTTCTTGCGGCGCTGAACATGTACGCCCACATTCCTTTGTGGATTGCGGCGTGTGAAGCGGCGTCGGGAGGTAACCGGATATTTCCTGCAGGTTCTTCGGCAACTTCCGGGGAGCCACGTTCCCTTAGGTTGAGGGCGCAATTGCGGCATGTACATGCGGCATCGGCGTCCGGTATCAACCGTCAAAAACGTGCACGTGCACGTACGGTTGCCTCTGATCGCCTGTGATAGTTGCGGCGTGTAAAGGTACCTTTAGGGGTGCTCAACCCGATTTGGTGCTTATGGTTGGGACAGTGCATAGGTCAGGCTGGATCATGCTCCTATGAAGCTTTTGAACACGCCGGTATTTGCGGCTGAGGGATTGTCCTCTGCACCGCCTCGGAGCCGGTACCCCATTTCGGACTGGGCCAAGGTATTCGGTTACCCTCTATCTGCTCCTCTCTGTCTGGGCCAGCAGGTTGAGGTGCCCTTCCCGTTACTTTTCCTCTGTACTGACTCTCCTCCAACTCCTCTCCCATCAGGTTCTCTTTTTCCCGCTCTCTCCCCACTCACTATATAACCTAGCTCTCCTCCCACCGGGACCGGTTACCCTGGTAACGGGCATCTGATTGGTCCCCTATCACTAGGTGTGTGTGTGTGGTTGTGGAGCTTTATTAGAGAGAGGGAATATTTTTGTCTATTCTTTCCCGTATTCCAGCATACTTCATAAAAAGAACCATGAAGAAGATCCGCGCTGTATGGTAATAAGCACTAAGTGATTCAGTGGTTGTCTCCAGACCTTGCTAAGCACCCAATGTGAGCTTGCCGATATCTTTCCTCTGTGTTTGATAAAGTTGAAATTACTTACATGATCCTCTTCAATCAAAAGTTGAGAGGTGTTGTTAGAGACCTGTATCAGTTCTGGAGATAGGACCCATGATGTTAAGTTATCTCCACTGCCCTTTGCTGTGCTCCACAATAGTTTTCACAAGTTGCATGGCGATCTTCAGTGATATGATCACCAAAAGCTTTCGAAGGCCAACTTAGACACTCGTGTGTGTCGTGTGTGTGTGTGTGTCGTGTGTGTGTCTCTCAGTACAGAGTAAGCTTGTATTATGTTTGATATTGAGGTTTCATTATCAGTTCATCCAGCTGGCAGTCTCCTCTGCAAACTCCGGAGATTTCTATAATCTGTATGTACATCCTTGCTCAGACCTGCTAGTTTACCCTCCATCTACTGTAAGTATAACAAACTAATCTCTGGACTACTACTTTAGACAGTATCATTTTTACCAACAAGTTTTCCTGATTAATACTATTCTAATACTAGTCTTACCATTGTTATGCTGGATAACCTTTTGTCTGCTGTAAACACAACAAACTTTCCTGGACTGTGTATCCTTCTTCAGTTCCTAAGTTTTTCCACATCCCTGCCTCTATGTCTTCTGGTGTCTCCTTCTCTGCTTGCCTGCAGTCTGCCTTACCTGATCGTCGCTTTCCACCTTCCATTCAGCTGCTGCTACTCACTGTACCATCGTCTTCAATCTGTGTGTTGACCGTAACCTGCTATTTAGTGAATCAACTTCACCAGCAGAGTCCTAACTGGCATATTCACAAGCTCACAGCCGGTGCTGAGTATGGTTCATTTCAAAGTTTAGTTAGCATTTTGTACAATTCACATTCTATGATTCTGTTTTGTTATTATTTTAAGTGTTGCGTATGTGATTTATGACAGAAAATGGAAATGTTTACTTGGCTAGTTTCAATAAATACAAATCAAATTAAAAGTAAAAAATAAAGATGACAACTTTGTAGATGTAAAAACTGAAAACTAAATAAGGAAAGGTTTTTTTTTTTACAATTTATTTTAACTGAACTCTCTTTTCACATATGCTTAAAGGGAACCTGTCACCAGGTTTTTGCCATCCCATCTGGGAGCAGCATAATATAGAAATAGAGACCCTGATTCCAGCGATGTGTCATATACTGAGCTGCTTGCTGTCATTTTGATAAAATTAGTGTTTTCTATGGTATGTTCACAGACTGCCAAATCTGCAACAGACTACCTGGCAGCAGGCCAAGTAGAATACTAATGATAATCTCAGGCTGATTAAACAGTGATTTTATCAAAACTACACTGAGCAGCCCAGTAAAGGGCCTGTCACACGCGTCAATGTCGTCAGCGAGATGATTGCTGACGACATTGACGGCTGATTGCTGGTGAGCTGTCACACAGACAGACTCACCAGCGATCAATTGACCAGAAACATCGTGGAAACGATTTAAATATCGTTTCCACAATGTCTTGCTCCCGCTGCCAGGCTGCTGGAAGCGGGAGCAGGCTGGTCTCCAAGGTAAACTGCAGGTATCTAGGCAGCGCGCACTGCCTAGATACCCGACGTGTACCTTAGTTACCAGCCTCCTCCGCTCACCGGCTGGTATCTAAGGTACACAGCGGGTAACTAGGGACCCTAGTTACCCGCTGTGTACCTTAGATACCAGCCGGTGAGCGGAGGAGGCTGGTAACTAAGGTACACGTCGGGTATCTAGGCAGCGCGCGCTGCCTAGATACCCGCAGTTTACCTTAGTTACCAGCTCCCAGCGCTTGTGAGAGGCGCTGGGAGCTGGAATATCGCTACTCCCGGTGTCACACGCAGCGATGCTGCGTGTACACCGGGCGAAAATCGCCAGGTTTTAGGACAGATTCTAAAACCTGGCGATCATCAACCAGCGATTTATCGCTGGTTGATTCAGTATGTCACACGCGTCAATATCGCTGCAACGTCACGTGCAGCCGATATCGTGCAGGCGATATTGACGCGTGTGACAGGCCCTTAAGTAACACATCGCTGTAATCAGGATCTCGGGTCCTATATTATGCTATTCTCAGATTAGGTTGCAAAACCAGGTGACAGGTTCCCTGTAAGGAAGCATGCATTGTGCTGTAAAAAAGGAAATAAAGAATTTCATCAAATGCTTTCTTTTAACTTTTTACTGTTGGCCCAAATAACGGTTTGTTGAAATATGACACTCTAAGAGAATTCGGGACTAGGGCAACACTAGAGAACAGAAGACCTTGCACATAACAGCGCTTCTTTAGATCAGAACTCCACACAACAATTTATTAACACCTTCCTGACCTATGACGTACATGTACGTCATGGGTCGGGTCCTGGTGTCCAATGTGAGCTTTGGCGGTGAGCTCACATCATTCACCTGTCGCCTCCTGCCGCCTCCTGTCAGTGTAGCTGGGTGGCAGCAGCACATACCAGCCGGGGCCCAGCTGCACTGACAGGAGGCGGCTGACACCCGGGATCATCCTGCACAACATTGCCTCTGCGCCCGCCTCCTCCACACCAACTCTCTGCTGACACCGCGCTCAGCACCAAGAACATGGGGGCCAGCACTGGAACCGCCAGAGGACAGAGAGCGCCCGTGTGTGTGTGTGGCTGTGAGTGTGAGTCTGTGTGTGTGTGTCTGTGCCTGGGTGTGTGTGTCTGGCTGTGGGTGTGAGTATGTGTGTGGGTGTGAGTCTATGTGTGTGTGTGTGGCTGTAAGTGTGAGTCTGTGTGTGTATGTGTGTGGCTGTGAGTATGAGTCTGTGTGTGTGTGTCTGGCTGTGGGTGTGAGTCTGTGTGTGCATGTGTGTGGGTCTGTGTCTAGGTGTGACTCTGTGTGTGGGTGTGAGTCTGCTCCTTCCTCCCCCTGCCTGTGCCGCTTCATCCTCCATACTCCTCCCCGTCGCTGCTTCGTCCTCCGTCCTCCCCCACCCCGACGCGTCATCCTCCGTCCTCCTCCCCCCTGCCTGTGCCGCTCCGTCCTCCCCATGCCTGTGCCGCTCCGTCCTCCCCTGCCTGTGTAGGTAGTGCAAAACACTACACTAGCACCTCCAGGCCAGAAGGGGGAGAAAAAGCTGCTTCCCTATATATTCTAGTGTGGAGAGGAAGTGGGCAGTTCAGTGCGGAGCAGCACTGAGGAAGAAGTACCTGCGTGTAAAAGAGCTGGATTAGTCTCACCCCACGGTCCACTATCCAGTTCCAGGCCGAGCCAGGGTCTGAGGAACGGAGACAGGAAAAGCAGAGAAACACACCTGGGAGACCAAGTTACCTTGAGGAGCACAAAGAACGGATACCGGATCGGGGATTGTGCCTGAAACATACAGCACAGTGAACACTGGATTAGTGAAGTTCCCACATCTTCACTGTACCACAGCAAAGCAACACGGTGGGGTCAGGAACATAGGACAAGACTCAAGTTGCCTAGCAAGTTGGTACCCGTGATAGGAGACAGGGCCGGCAGCTTAGCTAAAGCCCGGCCAGGGTGGGAGCAACCTGGCCCCTGTACAGACTCCTTGGACAGTACTCAGCTGAATTACCATCTACCATCAAAGACCTTGAAAACTACAAAACCATGAGTCTGTGTAATCCTTGCGCTCAAGCCCCGTTATCCCTCACAAACTGTTTCATCACTGCTGCCCGTGGAGAGCCGTCACATCACAGGCTGCCAGCCATCATCACCGGAGGTTCTGAAGCAGCGGTGGTCACCCTGACCACATACCACGGGTGGCGTCACAACTTTCTCCCCTGTAAATGACCCCCAACCTTTACTTGTGGGTTCAGGACACGGTCCGGACCAAGACTGCCGAGATAACCCCCGTGATACTCCGGTCCGGTAACGAGCACCCCATCCCAGTGGGCTCCACAATATCAGTTACATATGGATTTTTGACCTGATAGATTCCCTTTAATGGAGTTTATATATGTGTAAAAATATTGAGAATGTAAAAATGTATGACTGAAAGAATTTTGCAGTCATAGTCAATAAATTTAAACATCAGGCATATAACAATGCTGTGTGAATGGACCCACTACATTACACTATGAGTCCCTACATGGTTCCATTTTACAGATGTTTAGGGTCTATGTGTGCTGCCAGGTACCTCTGTGAAGCATTATATCCCACTGATGATGAACACCAACAATAGTTTAAATGAATTCTACTCACCAAATAGGCTTAAATTTGAATTGCTGTTCCAATTTTAACTTAATAGCAATATAGAGCAAGTGATAATAATACACTTTCAATACACTTCATAGATGAAATCTGGAAGAAAATCTTTCTGTCTGACTGCAAACACTGCCTGAGGATGGCTGGCAAGCGCCGGCATCCACAGAAAGTAATGATTTACTCCTATAAAGAGAGATGCTGCAGCATGTCTCTGCATAGAAGAAGCAATCGGACTATGGAGCACATAGGCCCCCTAGGGGGCAGTGTAAAATTAAGAAAAAAAATATTTTAAACTATAAAAAAGGCATAATCGTATAAATTATCCCCCTTTTGCCTCATTGAAAATAAAACTTAAAAAAAATAAAAAAAAACATATTTGGTATTGCCTCGTTTAGAAATGCCGGATTTATCAAAATTAATCAGATCTGTAAAGTGCGTAATGGAAAAAAAGGCCGAATGCCAAAATTATGTTGTTTTGGTCGCCACAACATTGCAATAATATGCAATATCAGGTGATCAAAATATCCCATCTACCCACAAATGGTATAATTAGAAACATCAGCTCAAGCCTCAAAAAATAAGTCATCACACAGCCCCAGATCCCGAAAAATGGGAACCCTGTGGGTCTCGGAAAATAGTAACAAAAGCACAATTATATTTCTTAAAAACTTCAGAATTTTTTTACACAACTTAGATTACAGTAAAAGTATACATGTTTGGTATCTACGAACTTATACCGACCTGAGACATCATACCAGCATGTCGGTTTTACCATATAGCGAACATGGTGAATAAAATAATCCACAAAACAAACGTGTAATTGCACTTTGTTTTTACAATTTCACCACACTTGGAATTTTTTTCCCATTTTCCTGTACATTACATGGTAAAATAAATGATTGCATTGAAAAGTACAACTTGTCCGCAAAAAAAGTCCTCATAAGTCTATACTGACAGAAAAATAAAAAAGTTATGGCTCTTGGAAGAAGGGGAGGGAAAAACAAAAACCGGAAGATCATCTCTGGAACCTTATAGCGGATTTAAAAAATGGTATATTTAGGCAAGCATAAGAATACAATAAGAGCATAATCTGGTCACTTTTAGCCTGGTGACAGGTTCTTTTTTAAAGAGAATCTCTTTCAGTAGAGTCTACTCCCCTTTTATTTCAATGTTTTATTTTTGAGTAAGTCAGTATAAATAATAGTAAGCCAATACAATCAAAGGTATTGTGAGAAGTCTTGGTTTCAGATGAGGTGTTAAAGATCTTGGGTATGCCTTTCCTCTCGCAGAATTATCACATGTATTAACATTACTTTAAAATGATATATATTTTTCTGTATTAAAGGTTTTAAAAACTAATGGAGCTATATAAGTAGAATGCAGGAGAAAAGAGCATCGACAGAAAAAGTGGAAGAGAGGTGGTGAGGGCAGGAAAGCAGGAAAGGAAGGGGAGAGGGGTAAAGGCAGGGGGATGAGATGGCAGGGTAAATGGGCAGTTCCGTAGTGCCTATTACAGTTATTAGCGTGAGTGTTGAGTATTCACGATGACTTAAGTGAGATCAGCCAGGTCTTTTACGTATGGTCAGGTCTCACGACTACCTGCTCAGCTTCTCTCGTGTTCTATGGTGGCAGCAGTGTAGGAAGTTAACTTTGATGACTCTCTGTAAATCTGTCAAGGTTTCCAAACTCTCTGGAAGGGGATCAGTTTGTTATTAGGTTGATTCCCAAGCGAAAGGTCACTGGTTAGAATCAAGGAGCAGCCATGTAGAAGATTTCCCAAAAAAAGAGAAACAACATCATCCAGCTTATCGATAGCAGTCTCTCGGCCAAAAAGATTGCCAAACTGCACCATGACAGATGAAAAAATAAAAAAGTGAGTCCATTCATACAGTCAAAAGCCGAGAAGTGAACGTCCAGACAAAATATCGGAGTGAACAGGTTTACTTATCACAAGGTTTACTATCAGTTATGGCTCGACCAACACGGCAGTGGTGGTGGCTCATATACTTTGTAATAGTGAGATCACAAATGTCCATGCAAACATCATGCAACACACAATATACACAATATATAAGTCTGGGTTGTTGGCCTGAAAAAAGATGCAAAAAGCCTTACTTCATAATCATCATAAGAAGGGTTGGCTCGAGTTTGCAAAAAAGTACGAAACGCGGACAGTAGATTGGAAACGGGTGATTTGGAGCGATGAGACAAAAGTCAACAGACTAGGCTCTGATGGGTGCTAATGGGTCTGGATAAACAACGGAAAAAAGGGACTAACAGATGGAGAAATTGAAGGAACTGTTAGGTTTGATGGAGGAGGCCTGTTGATATGGAGCTCTTTCACCGCCGAAGACATTGATACTTGACCATGAATGATGGGGGGTCTCTATGCTGAGCTCTTTGTGAGTGTCCTACAAGACAAGATACTTCGTATTATGGGTATTAAAAGGTCAACATAGTGTTCCAGAAGGACAATTACCTGAGGCACAAGTCGAGATTAGGTGAAGAAATTGTTCCATGACAATGAAGTAGATGTGTTGGAATGGCTCCCAAAGACCCCAGGTCTCAACCCAATTAAACACTTGTACATAGAGATGAAGAAAAAGATGTATACATACCCAAATGAGTAAATCATTATGCACCAACATTGGGAATGTGAAGAAGAGATCAGAGATCAGATTTTGGTTGAAACAAGTTAAATCTTATCGAGAGCGTGTCCAGAAGTATTCAGGCATATTTTTAGCTGCAAAACAGTAACAATGCAGTAACATGACAAGAATCTGCATAACTAATTATATGCTCAATAATTGTAAGTCAAATTTATGTATGAGATAGCCAATGTGATTTTCTATAAAATGAAAGTAGTCTGACACTCAAAGCTGTAGTGGATGGGGAGATATGGAGCCTGAAAATCAAAAGCTCAAAACATTGTTACCCTCTTGCTCGTCAGTGTATATACCATAATGGGGACATTAATAACAATAACGAGCTCAGGATGGGGGACATATATACCAGGAATGGTCCCAGGATGGGTGACATATATACAGGTGCATCTAAATGAATTAGAATATCATCAAAAAGTTATTTTTTATTAGTAATTCAATACATAAAGTGAAACGCATATATTATATAGAGTCATTAGAAACAAAGTGATCTATTTCAAGTGTTTATTTCTGTTAATGTTGATGATTATGTCTTACAGCCAATGAATACCCAAAGGTTTTCATTATCTCAGAAAATTAAAGTAGGGAGGATGAAGGGTTAAAAACTGCACTGCCGTATTCCATAAGACATCAAAGAGTGAATATATTGATTTATTTGTCAACGTGTTTCAGGGCTCCCAGAAAAGCCCTAAAACATGGCAATATTACATTGATATTCTAATTTATTAAGATGCACTAGTATATATACCAAGATGCCCAGGATAGGGGATATACAGCATATAACAGAAAGGAGCCAAGGATGGGATACATATATATCAGAATGGGGGACATATGATGCACCCCCAGGCTATGGGGTGCTCAGGAGCCGGGCTGGTGCTGTCTCTCTGGGGTATCACGGTAGTCGTGACCCGGTCCCGTGGCCTGGGATCAGTCCAAAAAGGGGGTTATGTACAAGGGATTTGTTGTGACGCCACCCGGGGTCAATAGAACCACTGCAGCCGTATTCCTGCTGGGGACGGTGATTTGGGGCAGGGTGGATGGTAAGCCCTCCTCAGGTAAGGCTGAGGGTCCCCATGGCAGGAGTGGTGGTATTGGATGGGGCTTTGTGAGGGATCGTGATTCACACAGTGACTTACTTTGCTGCAGCTCTCCACGGTGCGGGTAGTCGGCGGCTCTGCAGGTATAAGGTTCTGTTATAGAACACAGGGCAAAAGGTGCAATCAACAAGCAGACTCACAGATATGCATTTTCTCAGTCCCTTTACTGGAGTTAAGGCAGATGTTATAAACTGTCCACGGAGTCTGGAGAGCAGTTTGAAGTAATTCTCACCCGGCTGGGCCGTATTGGCTTTCCTACTTCGCCCCTGCAGTTGCTTAAGCTAGGCTGCCGGCCCTGTCTCTGTCTGCGTCTACAAGTATAAAAGGCAACTCGAGTCCTTCACTTTTCTACCCCACCCTGGGAAGTCAGTGTTTCTGGATTCTATACGTTGCTGTTTCCCTAGTACCGTGTAGCTGGAGAATCTGGAGTCCCCCGCTCACTGGTGTTGACTGTCGGTGTGTGTGAACCTGCACAATCTCGGACTCCAGTTTCCGTTCTTGCGTTGTTCCTCTCGCGGAAAGGTAGCACAGGGTGGTACAACCTCCCGGTAGGTTTCCTTCTCTCCTCCTTCCTCAGACCCTAGCCTTAGTCCTGGTGTTCAGCAGTGGACCTTGGGATGAGCCTGGCACAGCTCGTTTACACACAGGTCTGGTTCTCAGTTTGCACAGGAACTGAACTTAACTGTGCTCTTCACAGTCCTCACAGGAACTGAACTGAACTTGCTTCCTCCCAGACCAGAATATATAGGGGAGCTCACCCTGAAGCCGGGCTTGGTCTCCCCCCTCTGTTTGGGAGGTGTTGGTGTTGTTTGTGTGTTGCCTGAGTGGAATACCACTTCTGCAGAATGGGCCCAGGATGAGGGTTACAGTTTGAAAACATAATTAATCGGGGAGGGCAACATTTCTTTAATAGATTTAAAATGCTATAAGGACCCATACATCTGACCAGGATGCAGAAGGGAGCCCTTGCTCATTAGATGCTAGTTATGGCAATGTCCGCCAGCAAAGATGCGGGATCAGTTCCTGAGCCCACATCAAAGACAGGGCTCTGACATATGACGTACTAATAATAATATATTGATAATGATAAAGCTTTATTTATATAGCGCCAACATATTCCGCAGCGCTTTACAATGTAGGGTTAGAGTACCGAAAATATACAGTAAGTAATTACAGTAGAGAACAAATACAGTACAATAATTGGATACAAAACAATAGGCATAGAATCAATGTAACAAAGAAAATACAACAAATAAAGCAAGAAATGAAGGTTACCCTGCTCAAAAGAGCTTACAATCTACAACGGGATAGGGGTTGCACAAGGTACAGGGGCTTATTGCACTGATGGTCCAGGCATCTTGAGGAAATGGGACATAGAACTAAGCTTACATGGATGGTCATTATACAGTCTGTGTAGACCTTTTTGGTTTGGTGGAGTTTGTAGAAGAGTAATGTCCAGAGGGATAGCCCATTCACTGTCTACAGTACAAAGGACTTCTATTAGGGAGTATGATTGACCGCCTTAAAAAGATACGTTTTTAGGGATCGTACTAGTACATCATATGTCAGTAAGGAGTAAAGACAATTTCCATTCCTTGCTAATAAGGTAAAAAATGTTTGTACCGTGTTAGCCAGTAGCTAACTTAACACTCAACTACCCCCGCACTGAAATCAGCTTTCTGGACACCATCATCAAGCTACAGAACAATGAAGTAGAGACACCCCTGTAACGGAAGCCAATTGACCGTCCAACATATCTTAAATGGGACAGATTTCATCCAAAACACATAAACTATAGGCCATCCGATACAATTGGATATGTTCTAACCCTACAGATAGAGACAATCACCTTGAGGGTCTCCAAAAGACCTTTTAGAATCAGGGCTACCATCCAAGAGCAATTGAAAGCCAAATTACAAGAGCCACCAGAATATCAAGGAATCATCTTATACATTACAAAACTAAATTAAAAAACAACCGGTCCTCTTGTAGTCACCTACAATCTAAATCTGGAGGTGTTAAGAGGAGCTGCACGGAAATTACAACCACTACTACAAAAAGATGCCCCACTAAAATCTATATTTTCCGGACCCCCCACTCTTGTGTTTTAGACAACCTCCGAATCAGAAAAGCATCAATGTCAGAAGCACCCTGTCCTCTCCAGCAGCTACAGGAACCTTTCCCTGCAACCAAAACAGGTGCAAAACTTGTCCATTTATAAGATTCACTACTCATATCAGGACTGCAAGATCCCAGGTAACTTCAGTTACACTACACGCAAGGTGATGTACTTAATTACATGTACTAAAAGTGTGAGCGGGAATCTATATGTAGAGGAGACAGGGCAACAACTCAGAACTAGGATGAACTCTCATCGCCATACAATAAAGGAAAGAACGATAGATTTACCTGTACCTAAACACTTTTGTAGGCCTGATCACATAATATTGGATATGTAAATACTAGTTCTGAAAGGTCATTTCAGATCACAGAGAATCAGGAAAGTGTGGAAATATAACCTGATGATGAACTTTAACACATTTAAAGCAAGAATGAATGTCTCGCATGAATTTATGTCTTTCTTTAAAAATATATATTACAATCTGAGAGTCAGTGATACCTTTTAATGGCTAACTGAAAAGATGGTACACATAGCAAGCTTTCGGGACACTGGGGTCCCTTCTTCAGGCTGGTAATGACACAAATCCTGAAGACACATACATAAGCAATTGAAAGAAAAAAGCAAAAAAAAAAAAAGCAAAACAGTGTTATATGCTCTGGTGGATATGACAGGTGACGCAAAGCAGAGAGTGGTTAGGGAGGGTGGAGGAGCAGGGACAGAGAAACCAGATTTCTAAGATAAGCGGAACCAATTGTATTAGGTAGATGGTTAGCAACCCATGGAGACCTGAAAATACTTGGTTAAGTTGTGGAGAGCAGAGTTCTAAGTGAGACAGTTCACAGAAGTGTCAAGAGTTCATAGTCCTATAATTTCAGTGTGTAGCAAGCTGTCTCCAAATGCACTTTCATTTTATATAAAAATGCATGAATCTGCTATCCCCAAATGTCCGTTCATTTTACATAAAATCCCATAAATCCATGTGAAATATTTAATCCTGTTTTGAATGTGTCAAAGGTTGTTATCAATTTGTATTGTAAATTTTTCTCTCTCTCTGAGATTTGAAGTTACTTTTTAAAATGAGCAGCCTCTAAAAAGTGGCCGCAGTGCGCGCGGGCTGGAGAGCCGCTGACCGGGGCTCAGCCACGGCTACCTGCAGCAAAGAGGTACGTGGCTCGCCAGCCGGGAGATGACCAGCGTCAACCAGTCATCTCCCGGCTGGCGAGCCGCTGACCTCTGTGCAGCAGTAGCCGCGGCTGAGCCCCGGTCAGCGGCAAGCCAGCCGGGAGATGACAGGAATCAGCTGGTCATCTCCCGGCTGCTCGTAGCGGTGGTGCCCGTCGCGGCATTCTAACCGCGCGCCAAGCCGCGCTACTTCTCTGATTGGCCACCGTGGCTGCGGCAACCAATCAGAAGAATACCGCAGTATTCTTCTGATTGGTTGCCGCGGACACGGTGACCAATCAGAGAAGTAGCGCGGCTTGGTGCGCGGTTTGAATTCCGCATCTCTGATTGGTCACCGCGGTCGAGGAGCGAAATTCAAATTGCGCGCCAAGCCGCGCTACTTCTCTGATTGGTCGCCGCAGCGACCAATCAGAAGAGTACTGCGGCTTGGCGCGCAGTTTGAATGCAAACCCCATCCTTGCAGCCTCCTCCGTCCCCTCAGCCTCCTTTGTCCTCACAGCCTCCTCCATCCTCTCAGCTTCCCATTCCTCACAGGCTCTTCCATCCCCTCAGCCACCCCATCCTCACAGCCTTCTCCATCCCCTCAGCCTCCTCCATCCTCACAGCCTCCTCCATCCTCACTGCCTCCTCAATCCCTTCAGCCTCCCCATCCTCACAGCCTCCCCATCCTCACAGTCCCCCTATCCTCACAGCCTCCTCCATCCTCACAGCCTCCCCATCCTCACAGCCTCCCCATCCTCACATCCTCCCCATCCTCACAGACTCCTCCATCCCCTCAGCCTCCTCCATCCTCACAGCCTCCCCATCCCCACAGCCTCCTCCATCCCCTCACCCTCCTCCATTCTCACAGCCTCCTCAATCCTCTAAGCCTCCCCATTCTCACAGCCTCCCCATCCTCATAGCCTCCTCCATCCCCACAGCCTCCTACATCCCCTCAGCCTCCTCCATCCCCTCAGCCTCCTCCATCCTCACAGCCTCCTTATCCCCACAGCTTCCTCCATTCTCACAGCCTCCACATCCTCACAGCCTCCTCCATCCCCTCCAGGCAGATGACGGAATGGAACGCCAGTGAGTGTCCCCGTGGTTCCTCACTGCCTCCTCCATCCCTTCATCCTCCCCATCCTCACAGTCTCCCCATCCTCACTGCCTCCTCCATCCTCACAGCCTCTCCATCCTCACAGCCTCCCTATCCTCACAGCCTCCTCCATCCCCTCAGCCTCCTCCGTCCTCACAGCCTCCTCCAAATCCTCAGCCTCCCCATCCTCACAGCCTCCTCCATCCTCACAGCCTCCCCATCCTCACAGCCTCCCAATCCCCTCAGCCTCCCCATCCCCTCAGCCTCCTCCATCCTCACAGCCTCCTCCAACCCCTCAGCCTCCCCATCCTCACAGCCTCCCCATCCTCACAGCCTCCTCCAACCCCTCAGCCTCCCCATCCTCACAGCCTCCTCCATCCCCTCAGCTCTCTCCATCCTCACAGCCTCCTCCAACCTCTCAGCCTCCCCATCCTCACAGCCTCCTCCATCCTCACAGTCTCCCCATTCTCACAGCCTCCTCATCCTCACTCCTTACTCCTGTCTATTAGGTCTGTCAGTTAGTGCGACGCAGTTTACTCCTGTCTATAAGGTCTGTCAGTCAGTGTGACACAGTTTACTCCTGTCTAAAAGGTCTGTCAGTCAGAGTGATGAACTTCACTCCTATGTACAAGGTATGTCAGTCAGTGTGACTCAGTTCACTCCTGTCTACAAGACTGTCAGTTAGTGTCACGAACTTCACTCCTGTCTACAAGGCTGTCAGTCAGTGTGACGCAGTTCACTCCTGTCTACAAGGCTGTCAGTCAGTGTCACGAACTTCACTCCTGTATATAAGGCTGTCAGTCAGTGTGACATACTTTACTCCTGTCTACAAGGCTGTCAGTCAGTGTGATGCAGTTAACTCCTGTCTATAAGGCTGTCAGTCAGTGTCATGAACTTTACTCCTGTCTACAAGGCTGTCAGTCAGTGTGACGAACTTCACTCCTGTCTACAAGGCTGTCAGTCAGTGTGATGTCCTTCACTCCTGTTTACAACGTATTCTAGAACACCTGATGCGTTAGAATCGGGCCACCATCTAGTATATATATATATATATGCCATGGTTTGAGCATATACAAGTCTTCATTTACATCTAAAATTACCATACAGGTGGATTTACCTCTGCAAGTAGGGAAAAATTGCTTCTTCCATCATAATCTAGTTCTTCCATTTGTCTCTCATGTACAGTATAGTCAGATATTACTAAATAATGCTTATATCACTACATCTATTAGAGAGGCTTTCCAGGCAGTCCACTGTGAAGTTGTAATGCTCAATAACTCGTTTAGGAAGTGCTAATTCAGCAAAGTTTTCACTTTTTCATGGCAGGAAAGTACCTGAGAGGATAAAGTTTTATAGGCACAATTGTAGGATGTGCACTGTACTCAACAGTGGTCCATGGAGTAATAAATCTGGCTATTGTGTGCTCATATGCTACATTGGGTAGAATAGAAATAGGTGAAGGATCCCTTTAACTTTTATGATGTTGAATATTTACCTTCCAATATGCACAACATGCTCTAAAAGAAAAATCTAAAGCTGGAAAATCCATTTCTCTATGAATATTTTATCAATAACATTTTAGGACATGATATCATTTCCAGATTTTGGTAATGACAATTCAGTGTAGGTTATAGGAGACTCCAAGCTGAGTTTCCAAACTTTTAGGCAAGCTGCCATAACAATATTTTTGCCATTCCTCAACAAGAAGAAGGGCGATCATTTTCAAAACAATGTAAGTACATAATGATTACACAGAATAAACTGGATTTTCCATATACATCTTTCCAAACAGAAGCAATAAAGTTCCCATTAACAGCGCTCACTCAATATATCCCTAATTTATCATCTTCACTTCATTTCTAAGTGTTTTATACAAAATTGGAATGTAAATTATACTTCTGGGGCAGAGCTAATTCTTGTGTGTACGGCTGATGACAACCTAAACTTTTCCAGCATTCTTAGGGCCGACTCCAGCCTTCCTGCTGCCTGAGGCAAAAACTGAAATGGCGCCTCTCCCCGCAGAGGAATACAAACCAGGAGCAAAGAAACGCAATGTGGTCATTGATTTTTGGCTTTGGTTTCATAGTATTCAAAGCAAGGTAAAAATTACCTGTGAACATGATTTTTTTAGGTAATAGCGAATTTGAACCAAAATTTCATCAATTTCTTTTATAAAAGCAAAACCTAGATTTATGATGCCATCTTTTGAGACCAGAAGCATGTTTAATAATAATAATAATAATAATAATAATCATCATCATTATCATCACTATGTAAACAGAAGAAGACTGATGAAAAGTAGTTGAGGCAGTCTAATTAGGAGCAATAAGGCAGATGGGCGAAAAATTGAGATAAAAAATTGAAAAAGTGGTTAACAAACCTTTATTTGCCCTCTACATCCCACAACATGTTTCGACAGTGAATGTCTTTATTAGGTGGAGAGGTGACTCTCCACCTGATGAAGACATTCACTGTCGAAATATGTTGTGGGATGTAGAGGGCAAATAAAGGTTTGTTAACAACTTTTGAATTTTTTTATCACAATTTTTTGCCCATCTGCCTTATTGCTCCTAATTAGACCGCCTCAACTACTTTTCATGCTCCCTGTTCCCTCTATGAGTGACTGGCGGCAGGGGCAGCTCTAGGCATTCATTAATTACCCTGGAAAGGACCTGGCGTCACCCAGGAGACCAAGCATCTAGCTTGAGAACCTGCCTTGACGTCACTGCACAGTCCGATCACGTGACTGGGAGCCGAAAGTGACCAGGGAGACACCGCCCCCCGCTGTGAGAGCACGGAGCGGTCCTGGGACAGGACCTCATCATAGGAGGCTGTAACTGGGGTTTGTACAGAGTTGCATAACCCCAAAAGGTGAGTGGCTAAATCCCCCCCCACACCCATTCATGCCCATAAGAGCTTCACATTGCGCCCTTTTTCTATTTCTATTTCTATTACATTAACAGAAGAAGATCGGGCACTAGTCACAATGCTCAGGACTTCTATCAAAGTCTCTGTAGCTGTCAGCAGTGGACATAAATGGTGTTGCTCAGCTCAAAGAAACAGTTGCATGCATAATTGATGAAAGAAGGAGTGGCACTCACCAAAGCTTGAATGCAGTGCTGGAAATTTTTTCCGGTAAAAGCGGGTTACATCTGCACTCAACCAGGGGTCTACAAACTCGGATCTCAGACGTTGATTACGGTTGCTGTCACTGGTGGTTGATGCCCGGGTCTGTGGCCCTGTTGGTCGTTGAAAACTGTTGAAAATAAAATAATAAAAGTGTAATGTTCATGATGCCACCTATGGTATCTGGTGATGACACCAGCGCTGCCTGCAGACCTCCGGGGATGATGGATAGGCAGCCAGATGATAGGGCTCCCCGCAGGTGGAGCAGGGTCCCCGGGACAGCTCTCTGTAGTACTGGTTGTGTTGTTGTTCTCACAGCAGCAGCTCAGCAGGATCAAATAATGACACAGTCTCCTCGCTGAGACTGGAATGCAGTTTATCAGATTAATGGAAATAAGACACAGGAGACCTTCTTGCTCTGCACGTGTATTTACTGGCAACTTATCATGGCAGTTCTCATGGGTACACAGTCACACAGTTATGGGTAGCTGGCTTGGATAGTGACCACTGAATGGGGTGTTTTTCTGCGGCTTTCAATGATGCTCTTCCGGCTTCGCCCTCTATCCTCACTTGTGTTGAAGCCTTGACCCGTATAGAACCTGGCCTGGCCTCCTGTGTGTCTTTCTCTTTCCTCTGTAATCATGAACTTGGGTAAGAACCTTCTCTAGCTTGCCGCTAACTCCTCATGGATTCCTATGGGTCCTGGCTCTTTAGTTAGTTGCTGTTACAGGTGACCTTGAGACTGAAGTCTCCTCAGTAAAACTGGTATTGGCAGCGCAGAATTGAACTTGCCTGCACCGCACTCAGAACGGCACTGCGTTCCGTGTTCTGGGATCCTCCCAGACCGGAAGGTAGATGGTCTGACGCCGGGTGTTAGCTTACACCCTCAGGTTTCCCCTTCTCATCTGGGTCACCTTTTTTTTTGGTGCACTCCCTCTGTGTCCACAGAAGGGTCCTCCTCGACCTCTCACTGCTCTACTATCCTCTTTCCAGCTCCCCACTACCCACTTACAGTGTTGGCCAAAAGTATTGACACCCCTGCAATTCTGTCAGATAATACTCAGTTTCTTCCTGAAAATGATTGCAATCGCAAATTCTTTGGTATTATTATCTTCATTTAATTTGTCTTCAATGAAGAAAACACAAAAAGAATTGTCCTAAAGCCAAATTGGATCTAATTCCACACCAAACATAAAAAAGGGGGTGGACAAAAGTTTTGGCACCCTCAGCCTAATACTTGGTTGCACAACCTTTAGCTAAAATAACTGCGATCAACCGCTTCCGGTAACCATCAATGAGTTTCTTACAATGCTCTGATGGAATTTTAGACCATTCTTCTTTGACAAACTGCTCCAGGTCCCTGATATTTAAAGGGTGCCTTCTCCAAACTTCCATTTTTAGATCTCTCCACAGGTGTTCTATGGGATTCAGGTCTGCACTCATTGCTGGCCACCTTAGCAGTCTCCAGTGCTTTCTCTCAAACCATTTTCTAGTGCTTTTTGAAGTGTGTTTTGGGTCATTGTCCTGCTGGAAGACCCATGACCTCTGAGGGAGACCCAGCTTTCTCACACTGGGCCCTACATTATGCTGCAAAATTTGTTGGTAGTCTTCAGACTTCATAATGCCATGCACATGGTCAGGCAGTCCAGTGCCAGAGGCAGCAAAGCAACCCCAAAACATCAGGGAACCTCCGCCATGGTTGACTGTAGGGACCGTGTTCTTTTCTTTGAATGCCTCTTTTTTTCTCCTGTAAACTCTATGTTGATGCCTTTGCCCAAAAAGAGAGAACATTCTTCCAAAACGTTTTAGGCTTTCTCAGGTAGGTTTTGGCAAACTCCAGCCTGGCTTTTTTATGTCTCGGGGTAAGAAGTGGGGTCTTCCTGGGTCTCCTACCATATAGTCCCTTTTCATTCAGACGCCGACGGATAGTATGGGTTGACACTGTTGTACCCTTGGACTGCAGGGCAGCTTGAACTTGTTTGGATGTTAGTCGAGGTTATCCACCATCAGCACAATCTTGCGTTGAAATCTCTTGTCAATTTTTCTTTTCCGTCCACATCTAGGGAGGTTAGCCACAGTGCCATGGGCTTTACACTTCTTGATGACACTGCGCACGGTAGACACAGGAACATTCAGGTCTTTGCAGATGGACTTGTAGCCTTGAGATTGCTCATGCTTCCTCACAATTTGGTTTCTCAAGTCCTCAGACAGTTCTTTGGTCTTCTTTCTTTTCTCCATGCTCAATGTGGTACACACAAGGACACAGGACAGAGGTTGAGTCAACTTAAATCCATGTCAACTGGCTGCAAGTGTGATTTAGTTATTGCCAACACTTGTTAGGTACCACAGGTAAGTTACAGGTGCTGTTAATTACACAAATTAGAGAAGCATCACATGATTTTTCTAAGGGTGCCAATACTTTTGTCCACCCCCTTTTTTATGTTTGGTGTGGAATTGGATCCAATTTGGCTTTAGGACAATTCTTTTTGTGTTTTTTCATTGGAGACAAATTAAATGAAGATAATAATACCAAAGAATTTGTGATTGCAATCATTTTCAGGAAGAAACTGAGTATTATCTGACAGAATTGCAGGGGTGTCAATACTTTTGGCCAACACTGTATATAACCTACCACTGGGATCGGTCACCCTGGTAACGGGTTTAACCAATTGGCTCCTGAACTAAGTGTGTGAGTCCAGGATGAAAGGCACATACGAACCTCCCCATTCACTGGTCACTGGGATACCACACACGCTGGTCTTGGTGCAGTACCCCCTCGTGGCACGCCGACCAGTGGGGCGCCACACATCTGTGCAGGGAAGGGAGTGAGGCAGGGTCAGACGATGGTCACACCATTTTGCACAATTAGTGCTGGCACGGGACCCAAGGACGCACTAATTGTGTGAAACGGTGTGACTGTCGTCCGACCCTGCCTCACTCCCTTCCCTGTTCAGATGTAACCCCGCTTTTACCGGAATAAATTTCCAGCACTGCATTCAAGCTTTGGTGAGTGCCACTCCTTCTTTCATCAATTATTAATAATAATCATCATCTTTATTTATATTGCACCAACATATTCCTCAGCGCTTTACAATTCAGAGGTTCATATACAGTCATAAGTAACAGTTATCAAACAATACATATGATGCAATAATTAAAGCAAAAATAATGATGACCCTGCTCATAGAAGCTTACAATCTACAATGAGGTGTACGTGACACAAAGTACAGGTGCTTATTTTCAATAATAGTCCAGCTATCTTGAGGAAATGGGTAATATATAAGAGCTGCATGAGTGGCCACCAGCCAATCTGTGTAGAGCTTTTGGGTATGATGGAGTTTGACGGAGAGTTATGTTCATAGAAATAGTAAGTAGGCTATGTCTACATGACTTTGATTAGGGAGTATGATAGGTCATCTTAAACATATTTGTTTTTTAGGGAGCACCTAAAACTTTGCAAGTTGTGGATAGTCCTAATTTCTTGGGTGGAGCATTCCAGAGAATTGGTGCAGTTTGTTGTCCAAATATCTTTATTGAAATTTCAAGGGAGGGGGGAGGGGAGGGAATTAGATACATAAATAAAGAGGGAGGGGGAGGGGGGAGGGGAAGGGTAATAAACGTAACAAGTAAACAAACCAACAAATAACATGAACGGTACAAGTCGTAAGTACATATGCAAATTCAAATACAGCGCTCGTACAAAAAGAGAGAAAATTGGAAAGGTACAAATGAATATCCGAATACTGAATAGTCCAAACACACTCTGTGCATTTTGTCGCAAATCGTAATGCAAGCTTGAAAGCATTGTGGGGAAGAAACAGTCAAATCATCAATTTTTACGTCAGCGGCCTATTGCAGGAGGGATGGGGAAAAAATTGTCAACCATGTCTCCCAACGCCCTATGAATTTTGGGAACCTGTTTGCGCGTATAGCGAAGTTGTACTCGAAAGTACAGTGAGTCGACACTCTTTCAATCAGGTCATCCACTGTGGGGGGTTCTGGTTTGTTCCACCTCGAGGCTATCAGGACTCTAGCAGTCAAAATAATGTGGGATGTTAAGAAGCGTATGTGGTAAGGGAGGTCCTCTGTGCCAATCAGTAGTAATATTAATTCTGGGGTGAAGTTTATTTGAATCCCAGTGACGTTTGTAATTAGAGATTTGACATCTCTCCAATAATTGGTCAGGACAGGACAGTGCCAGAAAATATGTGAGAGGGTTCCCAGGTTTCCACAGCCTCTCCAGCAAGATGGGTCGTGATTGGGGTTCATATGATATAGTTTGATAGGGGTATAGTACCATCGTGAGAGGACCTTATAGTAAGACTCGTGGAGGGTGGCACAAGATAAGCTGGAATACACTGTCTTAATAGTTTTAGCCATTTTCCCCAGGTCCACGCGGATACCCAACTCCTCCTCCCAAGCTCCAAAGAATGAGAGGTTTAGTAATTCGACTTCTTCGTTGAAGATTCTATAGAGAGAGCTCGTTTCCCAAAGGGAGGCTTTCCGCGGGGTGTTTATAAGTTCGTCAATTACTTGCGGAGCTGTGAGTTTGAGATTGTGAGTGCTGAGGTAATTGGCTATGACTCTCCAGTTAGTTCGGTCATCCCTGGTGAGGGGGAATTTGTCTTGGAGGATGTGGAAGGGGATGATAGAGTTTCCTGAAAGCAGATAATTAACATAAAGAATCTCCTTATCCCTCCAGAGAGAGAGGTCCAGGTTCGGCATCAGAATTTCAAGAGTTTCTAGAGGGATTTTGTTGAGAATGGAAGAAGTATAGTATTTGGCTGCCTTTTTGACAAGATCTCTCCAGGCTAGAATAGTTGCTCTATTAATTGGGTGAGTAGGAGGAGGTTTGGAGGGATTTACTAAATAAGCCATGATTAGAGCTTTTTGATTATTGTTATTGATCGTTCCTTCTATAGAAATCCAGGGCGAATCGTTCGGGCCTATAAGCCATTTTTGTGAGAGTTTGGCGATGGATGCCAAGTAGTAGTTGTGCAAGTTGGGAACTCCTAGGCCTGCTACTCTCTTGTGCCTCTCGAGGGATAGTCTGGCCACTCTTGGGCGCTTATTGAGCCAAATGAACGCACGGAGTTGTGATTGGAGTTTAATGAACCATCTCTTCGGGATGAACAAAGGGATGGATCTAATTATGTACAAGAATTTCGGGAGCAGTGTCATTTTAAAAGCTTCAATCCTGCTCAGCCAGGACAGTTCAACTTTTGAAAGACGTAAGTAGGCCTGATGGAACGAGTTAAATAGGTTTGTTAGGTTCGTCTGTACCGTGGCTGAACAGGGTTTGGTCAAAGTAACCCCTAAATAAGAAATCTCCTTTTCCGTCCATGTATAGTTAAACTCTTCTTTGAGGTACTTGAGTAGTGTTTCCTCTATATTAAAGTCCAGGATCTGGGATTTTGTTTCGTTTATTTTGTAGAAGGAGAGCTGGGAGAATCTCTCAATGACTCTTGACAGGTGCCTGAGAGATTTGAGGGGATTGGTAATTGAAAGGAGGATGTCATCTGCAAACAGAGATATTTTGTGTTGGCGTTGATTTAACGGGATTCCTCTAATATTGTCATTGTCTCTGATGCTAGATGCAAGTGGCTCAATGAATAGGGCAAAGAGGATAGGGGAGAGTGGGCACCCCTGCCTCGTGCCATTTGTCAAGGGGAATTTTTGAGACAGGAAATTGTTAGAGTATACTCTTGCTGTGGGATTGGCATACATTGATGATATGAAACGAAGGATATTGCCTTGGAACCCAAACCTTCGCAGGGTGCGAAATAAGAAGTTCCACTGGACCCTATCAAAGGCCTTCTCGGCATCTAAGGCCAAGAAGGCTGAGGGTTGTTTTGAATTCTCTATAGAGGTGATTAGATCCAGGGCTCTCCTAGTGGCGTCAGCCGTATTACGGCCTGGGATGAACCCTGCCTGATCAGGGTGGATTAATTTGGTGATGTAATTTTTGATTCTATTAGCTGCTATTTTAGCTAAGAATTTCGTGTCCGAATTCAGGAGGGAGATCGGCCTATAGTTCTTGGTATCTGCCGGGTCTCCCTTTCCTTTGGGTATCACCGTAATAACAGCTTCGAGCATTTCAGGTGGTAGGTGTCCGTGGGTAGCAGAGTAATTGGCCAATCTGGTAACATACGGGGACAATAAATCTGTGAAGGTTTTGTAGAGCTCATTTTGGAATCCGTCAGGACCGGGTGATTTGCCCACTTTCGATTGTCCTATGACTTCTGAAATCTCAGATGTCGTGAACGGTAAGTTGAGGTCCAATAAGTCACGATCTGTAAGTGAGGGCAGGTCAAGGTTGGTTAGGTAGTCAGTGATATCTTGATCCGAGGGTTCCAAAGTGGAGGGGTTATTTTTCAAATTGTAGAGGGAGGTGTAGAAGTGAGCAAAGGTATCGGCTATATCCTTCGGGTGTTTAAGAGTTTGGCCAAGTGGGTTCCTAATCTCTTTAATTCTGGATTTCAGCTTCTGGTGTTTAATTTTTGCTGCTAGGAGTTTGGAGGGTCTATCATCAGAAAAGTAATGGTTGGTTTTGAGAATTTGGGAGATCCTGTCATATTCGGAGGATAAGAGGGATTTTAATTCTGACCTGAGTTTCAAAATGTCCAAGGAGAGATCGGGACTAGGACTAGATGTTTGCTTTTGTTCCAGATTGTGTATCTGGTTCACCAAGGTTTGTGTTTTTTCTCTGTTTTTCCTGTTATGCTGTGCGTTCAGTTGTATCATTTTGCCTCTAAGAACAGCTTTGAAAGCGGACCAGAGTATAGGGGTTGAAACATCCTCCGTATCATTTACCTTGAAGTAGTCTACTATGGTTTTTTCGATTTCCTTTTTATATGCTGGGTGAGTGTATAGTAGACTGTTGTTTCTCCAAAGTCTTTGAGAGGTTACTATCGGGCCAATCTTGAGTTCGAAAGTAACAGGTGAATGGTCGGACCAAGTTCTAGTACCAATTGAGACCTTGAGAAACTTGGAAAGGGTGAAAATGTTGGTGAGGATAAGGTCAATTCTAGAGTAAGATTGGTGGCGTTTGGAAAAATATGTGAATTCTAAAGACGTGGAATTGAGACATCGAAAGGTGTCGTATAGATCGTTCTTAATCAGCCATGGATCCAGTGACTCCAAATGCTGTCTGGATTTGGTAGAGGAGTCAAGTGATCCATTGGGAACTATGTTGAAGTCCCCGAAGATCACCAGCTCTCCTTTTTGGTTAGTGTTGACAATCCTCATAAGCTTGTTTAGGAATGTTACTTGCCCTTTGTTTGGGGCGTAGACATTGACTAGGGTAAAAATATGGTCATTTAGTTTGCATATTAGAATCAAATATCTGCCGTTCGGGTCCTCAAATGTGGAGATTTCCTCGAAGGAGATAGTGTTCTTGATCATTAGAGCTACTCCCCATTTCTTTTTCGAGTTGTTTACACAACGAATGTTTTGGAAGTTTTTGTTGCTGAATTTCGGTAGCTTAAGGGAAGAGAACTTAGTCTCCTGCAGACCTACTACATCTGCCCCGGTCTCTCTAAGAAGTTTCCACAGAAAATATCTCCTCTGGGGAGAATTAAGGCCGTTAACGTTCTGTGACAAGAATTTAAGTGACATACCCTACAATTGTCGTGACGAAGAAAGGGCTCAGAGTGTGAGAGCGACTAGATAAGGGGATCCTTTCCATTGTTAGCGCAAACAATACATTGGTGGTAGAACTGAAAACTTTCTCTAAATCTATTTTAGTGCCAGATGAAAAGTGTAAACTTGTGACCACAACTTGACCCATAACGGAGGGAATCTAATTAAGATTACGCTGAACTACCTCCTTGGGTGGCTAAAGTTATGGCTATTCTCTTCAGCCTTTCTGTTATGGATATGATCCAATTAAGATATGATGATTCCTAGATCCCTAAGAACCCTCATTCCCTCTTCTACTTCAAGAATAGTTGTGGATTTCCCCTGATGGTGGAGAATAACTTTGGTGGGATTGAATCCCCATCTGTATTGGACACGGTTGTTTTGGAGCAGGTTAGTGATTGGGGTAAGTCTCCTCCTCTGGAGCATGGTTTCTCTGGAGAGGTCCGCAAAGACCTTGATATTGTCGTAGGGTCCAGGGAGAGTTTTTTTTAATCGAAGATAGTCCAGAAGTTGTTCTTTGACATGGAAGAAATGAAATTTCATTATGACGTCCCTGGGGGTCTCAGGTTTCAGGGATTTAGGCTTGGGTAGGCGGTGGATCCTGACCACCGTTGTGTCGAGATCCGTCAGGGTAGGGATCGTGCGTTTTAGGAGATCCTTAATGTACGGTCCCAGTTGGTCGCTTTTTACAGACTCTGGGATTCCCCTAAACTTAAGGTTCTGGTGCAGTTTGTGAGAAGTCTTGGAGCCGGGAGTGGGAGGTTCTGATTAATGCAGAAGTGAGTCTAAAGTCGCTTCTAGAGCGAAGAAAACGGGTGGGGTGATAGACAGAGATGAGGGTAGAGAGGTAAGAGAGGTGCTGCACTGTGAAGACCTTTCTGGGTGAGAACAAGCAGTTTGAATTGGATCCTATTGGATCCTATAGCGTATAGGCAGCCAGTGCAATGACTGGCATAGAGCGGAAGTATCCGAGTAACGGTTAGCCGGATAGGTGACCCTGGCTGCTGCATTAAGGATGGACTGGAGAGGTGAAAGCCTAGTGAGGGGGAGGCCAATTAATAGAGAATTACAATAATCGAGGTGGAAGGGGATCAGGGCCACAGTGAATTTTTTTTGTAGTCTCCATGGTGAGAAAGGGGCAAATTCTAGAGATGTTGTTCATGTGCAAGTGGCATGGGCGGGTGAGAGATTGTATATAGGAAATGAAGGAAGGATCGGTGTCAAACATAAAACCCAGACAGCGAACCTGCTGCATAGGCGTTATCGTAGTGCCGCACACAGAGAGGGAAGTGTCAGATTTGTGGACATTAGTGGAGGGCGGGAGCAGAAGTAGTTCACTTTTAGGAAGGTTGAGTTTCAGATAGAGAGTGGACATGATATTAGAAACTATGTTTACATATGTTTACATATCTTTCTTTCTCTGGAGCTGAGCAAGGGCATATTTTCCTGTGTAGTGAGTTGAGGTTTTATAAATATATATACACGCGGTCAAAATTGTTGGTACCCCTCATTTAATGAAAGAAAAACCCACAATGGTCACAGAAATAACTTGAATCTGCCAAAAGTAATAATAAATAAAAAATCTATGAACATGAACAAATGAAAGTCAGACATTGCTTTTCAACCCTGGTTGTAAAGGGACCAAATGTACCATTATGGTCCCTTTACATGCGGCCACAGGAAGGTAGAAACCGGCAGGCATCGGACACAATTGTGCCTGTTGCCTTGAAAAGACTACGATGTGGCGGCGGGTAATTCAGGACTTTTCTTCCTTCAGGGAAGACACAGGAAGGAAAGTCCTGAATTACACGCCGCCACATCGTGGTCTTTTCAAGGCAACAGGCACAATTGTGTCCGATGCCTTCCGGTTTCTACCTTCCTGTGGCCGCGTGTAAATGGACCATTACAGGAATCGTTTGAAAAGCATTATCTGACTTTTATTTGCTCATTTTCATAGATTTTTTACTTAGTATTACCTTTGTAAGATTCAAGCTATTTCTGTGACCATTGTGGCTGCGTTACAGACAGAAGTAGAAAATTACAGTATATAGTAGATACCTACAGCAGTGGCGGTGTGCAGCTTTGCGCCAGAGTGCAGCAGTGCTGGAGTCCAGGAGGGGACAGCGGGCGGTGCGGTCAGGATGGGTCGGGGGACAGCGGCCGGGTGCGGGCAGGAGGGGGCCGGGGAACAGCGGGCAGGAGGGGGCCAGGGAAGAGCGGTCGGGTGCGGGCAGGAGGGGGCCGGGAAAGAGCGGGCGGGTGCGGGCAGGAGGGGGCCAGGGGAACAGTGACCAGGTGCGGGCAGGAGGGGGCCAAGGGGACAGCGACCGGGTGCGGGCAAGAGGGGGCCAGGGAACACCGGCCAGGTGCGGGCAGGAGGGGGCCGTGGAACAGCGGCCAAGTGCGGGCAGGAGGGGGCGGGGGTTCCCTCCTGCCCACACCTGGCCGCTGTTCCCCGGCCCCCTCCTACCCGCAGCAGAGTGTTTAGCAGAGTATACGGCGGCTCAGTGGTTAGCAGAGTTTACTGCAGCTCAGTGGTTAGCAGAGTACATGCGGGCTCAGTGGTTAGCAGACTTTACTGTGGCTCAGTGGCTAGCAGAGTATACGGCAACTCAGTGGTTAGCAGAGTATACAGGGGCTCAGTGGTTAGCAGAGTATACTGGGGCTCAGTGGTTAGCACAGTATACGCTGGCTCAGTAGTTAGCACTGTATAAGGAGCCTCAGTGGTTAGCACTCTATGGTGGCTCAGTGGTTGGCACTGTATATGGTGGCTCAGTGGTCGGCACTGTATATGGTGGCTCAATAATTAGAACAGTAATGTGGCTCAGTGGTTAGCACTGTATACGGTGACTCAGTGGTTAGCACTGTGTATGGTGACTCAGTGATTAGCACTCTATGGTGGCTCAGTGGTTGGCACTGTATATGGTGGCTCAGTGGTTAGCACTGTATATGGTGGCTCAGTGGTTAGCACAGTATGGTGGCTCAGTGGCTAGCACTGTACGGTGGCTCTGTGGTTAGCACAGTATGGTGGCTCAGTGGTTAGCACTATACGGTGGCTTAGTGGTTAGCACTGCACGGTGGCTCAGTGGTTAGCACAGTATCGTGGCTCAGTGGTTAGCATTGTACGGTAGGTCAGTGTTTAGCAAAGTATGGTGGCTCAGTGGTTAGCACAGTATATGGTCGCTCAGTGGTTTGCACAGTATGGTGGCTCAGTGGTTTGCACAGTAGGATGGCTCTGTGGTTAGCACAGTGCAGTGGCTCAGTGGTTAGCACAGTGTGGTGGCTCAGTGGTTAGCACAGTGCGGTGGCTCAGTGGTTGGCACAGTGCGGTGGCTCAGTGGTTAGCACTGCGTGGTGGCTCAGTGGTCAGCACAGGATGGAGGCAGAGAGGTCAGCGCAGGATGGAGGCCGAGTGATCAGTGCAGGATGGAGGCAGAGTGGTCAGCGCAAGATGGAGGGCCAGTGGTCAGCGCAGGATGGAGGGCCAGTGGTCAGCGCAGGATGGAGGGCCAGTGGCCAGCGCAGGATGGAGGCCGAGTGATCAGCGCAGGATGGAGGGCCAGTGGTCAGCACACGTCCATCCCCCCTCCCATCCGTTCCGGTCTCACCTGCACCCGGTGTTTACATCGCCGCCGGAAGCTACAGCAGGTAATGAGCGGTCATGTGATAGGCGGTCTGAAGTGACGTGAGTGAGGGGGGAAATGGAGCGGCGGATGGCAGCGGCGGGCAAGAGGGGACCGCTTCAGCGGGCGGGCGCGGGCAGGAGGAGGCTGACAGCGCGGTGTCTGTGAGGTCGAAATCGCGCATCGCTGATTGGATCATGGCCGCGGTGCGCGGCTGTTTTGGATAAGCTGTGCTCATTGGTTACCGCGGCTGGCGGCGATCATTGAGCGCAGGCGCGCGATTTCAGCCTCAGACGGAAGTGGCCGCAAGACAATTATATAGGGGACATTTTAACCAATATAAGAAAGACAAAAATACCTGAGTGACTTTATTATATTTCAAGGGTATAAAAGACCTTGTGATTATTATTTGTGAGATAACAGCTTGACCTTGCTCTTGTCTCCTTACCGCAAGAATAAAAAAACTACTTGCTTCTGAGAAATCTGTGCCTCAAGAAAAAATCTCTCTAACAAGCAAATAGATAAAGCAGCGACTCAGGGAGCAGTCATTATTATGGGGGACTTCAACTACCCTGAAATTCATTGGGGAACAGAAACCTGCAGTTCCAGCAAAGGTAATAGGTTTTTGACAATTATGAGAGACAATTTCCTTTCACAAATAGTTTAGGACCCAACAAGAAGGGGGGCACTGGTGGACCTAATATTAACCAACTGGCTGGACCACATATCAAATATATGGGTTGGAGGTCACTTGGGTAATAGTGATCACAAAATAATAAGTTTTTAAGTATCCTTTAATAAGATGTGTAGTAGAGGGGCTACAAGGACACTAAACTTCAGGAAGGCAGATTTCCAACAGTTGAGAAATTATCTTAGTGCATCCAACTGGAACGATATCATGAGACATAAAAGTACACAAAGCAAATGGGAGACGTTTATTAGCATCCTGAATAGGATCTGTGCACAATACAGTCATGGCCAAAAGTATTGACACCCCTGCAATTCTGTCAGATAATACTCAGTTTCTTCCTGAAAATGATTGCAATCACAAATTCTTTGGTATTATTATCTTCTTTTAATTTGTCTGCAATGAAAAAACACAAAAGAGAATGAAGCAAAAAGCAAAACATTGATCATTTCACACAAAGCTCCAAAAATGGGCCGGACAAAAGTATTGGCACCCTCAGCCTAATACTTGGTTGCACAACCTTTAGCCAAAATAACTGCGATCAATTGCTTCCGGTAACCATCAATGAGTTTCTTACAATGCTATGCTGGAATTTTAGACTATTCTTCTTTGGTAAACTGCTCCCTGTCCCTGATATTTGAAGGGTGCCTTCTCCAAACTGCCATTTTTAGATCTCTCCACAGGTGTTCTATGGGATTCAGGTCTGGACTCATTGCTGGCCACCTTAGAAGTCTCCAGTGCTTTCTCTCAAACCATTTTCTAGTGCTTTTTGAAGTATGTTTTGGGTCAATGTCCTGCTGGAAGACCCATGACCTCTGAGGGAGACCCAGCTTTCTCACACTGGGCCCTACATTATGCTGCAAAATTTGTTGGTAGTCTTCAGACTTCATAATGCCATGCACACAGTCAAGCAGTCCAGTGCTAGAGGCATCAAAGCAACCCCAAAACATCAGGGAACCTCCGCCATGTTTGACTGTAGGGACCGTGTTCTTTTCTTTGAATGCCTCTTTTTTTCTACTGTAAACTCTATGTTGATGCCTTTACCCAAAAAGAGAGAACATTCTTCCAAAACGTTTTAGGCTTTCTCATATACGTTTTGGCAAACTCCAGCCTGGCTTTTTATGTCTCGGGGTAAGAAGTGGGGTCTTCCTGGGTCTCCTACCATACAGTCCCTTTTCAGTCAGACGCCGACAGATAGTACGGGTTGACACTGTTGTACCCTCGGACTGCAGGTCAGCTTGAACTTGCTTGGATGTTAGTCGAGGTTCTTTATCCACCATCCGCACAATCTTGCGTTGAAATCTCTTGTCAATTTTTCTTTTCCAACCACATCTAGGGAGGTTAGCCACAGTGGCATGGGCTTTAAACTTCTTGATGACACTGCGCACGGTAGACACAGGAACATTCAAGTCTTTGGAGATGGACTTGTAGCCTTGAGATTGCTCATGCTTCCTCACAATTTGGTTTCTCAAGTCCTCAGACAGTTCTTTGGTCTTTCTTTTCTCTATGCTCAATGTGGTACACACAAGGACACAGGACAGAGGTTGAGTCAACTTTAATCCATGTCAACTGGCTGCAAGTGTGATTTAGTTATTGCCAACACCTATTAGGTGCCACAGGTAAGTTACAGGTGCTGTTAATTACACAAATTAGAGAAGCATCACATGATTTTTCTAAGGGTGCCAATACTTTTGTCCACCCCCTTTTTTATGTTTGGTGTGGAATTATATCCAATTTGGCTTTAGGACAATTCTTTTTGTGTTTTTTTCATTGAAGACAAATTACATGAAGATAATAATACCAAAGAATTTGTGATTGCAATCATTTTCAGGAAGAAACTGAGTATTATCTGACAGAATTGCAGGGGTGTCAATACTTTTGGCCATGACTGTATATACCCTATGCGAATAAACATGCTAGAAATAGGAGGAAACCACTATGGCTAAATAAGGCTGTATAGGTGACAAAAAGAAAGCATTTAGGGAATTAAAGCAAGTAGGTAGTGATGAGGCATTAAACAAATACATAAAATTAAATAACATCTGTAAAAAGCAAATCAAGGCAGCAAGTATTGAGACAGAGAGACTTATTGCCAGAGAAAGTAAAAAAAATCCAAAATATTCTTTAACTACATAAATAGTAAGAAACTAAAAAAATGATTGTGTTGGCCCCTTAAAAATGGTCTGGGTGAAATGGTGGATGAGGAAGAAGAAAAAGCCAATATGCTAAAGGACTTTTTTGCAACAGTATTTACACAAGAATATCCCATGACAGACAACATGATCAGTGATAACAATAACTCTCCATTAAATGTAACCTGCTTAACGCACCAGGAAGTACGGAACCGTATAAAAATCACTAAAGTTGACAAATCCCCAGGCCCGGATGGGATACACCCCAGAGTACTGCAGGAATTAAGTACCGTCATAGATAAACCATTAACCATTATTTTTAATCTTTAAAGATTCCATAATAACAGGGTCTGTACCACAGGACTGGTGTATAGCAAATGTGGTGCCAATATTCAAAAAGGGGACAAAAACTGAGCTTCGAAATTATAGGCCAGTAAACTTAACCTCTAATGTGGGTAAAATCCTAGATGGTTTTCTAAGAGATGCTATACTGGAGTATCTGAAGAAAAATAACCTCATCATGACCCAATATCAACATTGTTTTACGAGGGTCCGTTTCTGTCAAACTAATCTGATAAGCTTCTATGAAGAGGTAAGTTCTGGACTGGACCAAAGAAATGCCGTGGACATGGTGTATATGGACTTTTCAAAAGCATTTGATACGGTGCCACACAAAAGGTTGATACATAAAATGAGAGCAATGGGGATAGGGAAAAATATTTGTAAGTGGGTTAAGAACTGGCTCAGTGATAGGAAACAAAGGGTGGTTATTAATGGAACAGCATACAAATGAAGAAGATCCAGCATCACTTTCTACTTCTTATGTGTTTTATTGACACACAAATAAAATCATCACATACCCTGTAGAGTCATGCTATACGCGTTTTGGGGTGCTCCCCTTAGTCGTTAGCTTTGGAATATAAATAAATATATGAGGGGACAGTACAGAGACCTTTTAAATGATCTTTTTACTCTTAGGCCTGAGATGGGGACAAGGGGGCATCCTCTATGTCTGGAGGAAAAAGGGTTTAATCATAATCACCTATGCAGATTCTTTACTCTAAAAGCAGTGAGACTATGGAACTCTCTGCCACATGATGTTTTAATGAGGGAGTCACTACTAACATTTAAGAATGACCTGGATGCCTTTCTTGAAAAGTATAATATTACTGGTTATATATACTAGATTCTGTGATAGGGCGTTGATCCAGGGAACTAGTCTGATTGCCGTCTCTGGAGTCAGGAAGGAATTTTTTTCCCCAATGTGGAGCTTAGTGGGTTTTGTTTTTCCTTCCTCTGGATCAACATGTTAGATTATGGGTTGAACAAGATGGACTTAAGGTCTTACTTCAACCTTAAATGCTATGTTACTATGTTAACTGATATGTTGAATAGAACAGAACCTAGGCAAGGGAGGTTGGTTAAACGGTTCAGAAATAAATTGAGGAGTAAGAAAGGGCTCATGTAAAGAGGATTAAATAAGAATGAATTAGAGAACACTATTAACAGTTGTCTATGGTGAAAGTAAACTTATCTGTCCATATTGAAAGGAAGCTATGGTTGCCATACTGGGATGTCAATTCTCCTAAAGAGAGCAGTGGACTTTCAGGATTGTGGTGAGGAATCAAATTGACATAACCCAAGGAGCAAGGTCAAAATTAGTTGGTAATTGAGAGTGGTAATTGAGATGTGAGTGGCCATAGCTATACACCTTGACCTGTGCAGTCCTCACAGGTGAAGACAAAGTCTCCAATAATTATTGGCTGGATTATCATGAGTAGAGATGAGCAAACATTTGGAAGTTCGAATTTGATTCGGTTCACCGAACAGGCAGTATTCAACAAACAAGTTCGGCTTAGGTTCATCGAACCTTCCGAGCCCTATTCAAATTAATGGGAGGCAAAATCAAGGGTCTAGAAAACACCTTAAAAGAGGCCCAAAAGCTGCCAATCACAGCCCAAACTGTTTTACAGTGGAGCCCCGCTCTTTTGGCAGAGACATTATCTTCCTACACTATTAGTTAGCAAGCTTCAATGCCACTGTCACACTCACCATGCTTGTGGGCCCACTCATGAATCTCAGACACCCTCATAATGACTTCTCTGAAGTTGTGTCAGGTTACACAGTGGGCATCACACAGCAGGGATCCCGCTGTGGCATCAGCATGTTGTTTGAGGCTTTTTTTAAGCAGATTTTGAGAATCTGCATGTCTATCCTAAAGCCATTAAAGTCTAGCCACAAGGAAAACTTGCCACAGGGCTGGGGTTAGGGGTAGGGGGTTAGGGTTAGGTATAAGGGTTGCCTGTGGGCATTTGTCCTTGTGGGCATATTTCATGGAACCTGGCGCAGCACACGACTCCAGACCTGACATAGACTTTGCTGACCTCAGGATAGACATGCAGATTTTGATGCAGATTCTCAAAACCTGCATGAAAAAAAATCAAACACACGGTGGGCACAGGGCCCAAGAGGGTCCAGAGAGAGCCGCAGTTGTGGTGAAAGGACTCGAGGATTCCTCTTGCCCCCCCTGGCTACTTCCACAGAGACTTCTAGGTCAGGGGTGGCCAACTACAGTCCTCAAGGGCTGAAAACAGTGCAGGGTTTCAGGATTTCCTTAGTAAAGGTGCTTAGTAAAGATGCACAGGTGCTAATTTGATGACTTGAAGAGGTGATGATTCCAGCACCTTGTATAATGCTAAGGAAATCCTGAAAATGTGCACTCTTTGCGGCCCTTGAGAACTGCACATATCAGCCCTGTTCTCCCAGTGTGGGTAGTGTCTTGCATTTCCATACCTCAGAACGACCGGCTGGAGGCCTGCGACTTGTTCACCAGTCTCTGTAGGTCAATATCAAAGCACCTGTTTGCAGAAACAGTCCAGCACACAAGAAATGAACTAAAAAAACTTTACTGTAACACAAAGACTAACTCTCAAGCAGAAACATAACAATATACATAATAAATAAATATAATGAAGGTCCCACAGGGATCAGCAGCAGCACACAGGTTGTTAAACTGGAGGGCAGAGTTCATTAAGGTGTTTCAGTTGGACCCCAAAGGCTGCATGCATGCCCAGTATGTGGGAGCACAAACAGCGCAAAATGTTAGAAGGGGAAATATAACTTTATCAAAAACACAGGCCTTGATCAAGGAAGGAAGAAAAAAAAACAACTCCAACAAGTCCTTCTTTAACCAAAATGCTAAATAAGGGATGGGTCACTATCTCACTGACCCGCCAACATGCCTTTAGTAAGGTCCACTGACATTGTCATTGTCTCTCACCATTTTCAGCCATGCCCTGGATGGTTGTCGCAGATGTTTCTCTGCTGCCGGACGATATTGGAGGGGGGGGGGGTTTGCAGGGGCTACTTCTCTAGAGGCATTGTCTGCCACCACTTGCCCCCAGCATATTTCATCTTGGCCACCACTGGAGAGGACCATGGAGGAACTAGGGGTTGACCACACCCTATAGGACAGACAGGACCAGTTTGGGGAACACTGAAAGCCCCTCTGTGTTCGAGTGCATCTGGCTGGCCAACCAACAGACACATGGGCTGCAACCAATGCCAACTTCTCTCCAGGTCGGCCTCCTCCTGTCACTTCTCAACTTGGTCGACGGTGGCAACCCCACATACGCCAACCACTAACCATCCCTTGTTGCCCCACAACTTCATGAAATTGACCTAATCTCTGACAAAGAAGGTACATAGTCTTTGGGGAAGATTGTCACGCAGCAGGGTGGATGGGTTGATGTTGTACCAATGTTTAGTGCCATGTTCCACTAGGAACCCAAACCCCTTATCCTGCTTGAATGCCATCATCTTGCCTTGTGTGCATTGGTCAAGGAAGTCATTAACCTTAGGCCCATGTAACCAGTCCTGGATGATGGCATCTGCATGTCAAATCTCTTCAACAAAGGAGACAGGACAGGGTGGTTGATTCCTTGTCGGATAGTTGCTTGAAGGGGGTAGGGGTCCCCACATGGCATTGCCCCAGTTTAATGCCCCTGAGGTGGTGAGGGTGGTCGACATGGCAGGGAAACAGTGCCATCTAGGTCCTCTTCATAATGATCCTGGTAGTATTGGGGAATAGAATTTATTAGCACCGGTGACATCGGCTGGAGGTGGAATTTAGCCAGACATGCTGCAAGTTCATCTGGAGTCTGACATGTGGTGCTACTATTCTTGAATGTCATAGGGTAAGTGTCACCTAACTGCAGTGAGTCGCTCCTCGGGTCCACCTCTGGCAATGGAGCCCAGGATTGGATCTGCACCTCATTGCAGATGAGGCCCAAAGTGGTGGAACCCTAGTTCACATATGTCTCCATCTCCTCTGCATTATGGCTCTGTGGGCCTGATTCTGCTGACCCACCTTATGCCACTAGGGTGGTTAGGAAGAGAACATTCTCAAAGTCCAGGTCAGCTATGCTCTGCAGCAGATCCATCTCTAAAGTACTGTGTAATGCCATCACGGTAACAAGTTACTCTCTAGTAGCAGACAGTGTACCTGCGTGGCACTAGAAATGCACAGGTAAGATGGCGGGTAGATGCTGACTGAGCCCGTGGGTTTGGGTGTGTTTGCTATCCCTAAGGAGCCTGTCTCTTCCAGTGAGTAACAGGATTCAGACCCAAGCAATAACTACAAGAATTGAATGTTTGCACACTATTGTTGCCTAATGCCTACCTTCTAATTAACCCCTTTTTGTGATGCTCTGCAGAAGTAATGTCACTGTCACAAATTCACTTCCCAAGGCCACAAGGTATAAGAACTGGTTTGCAGTTACTTAAGGTGCAGTTATTATTGAAGCATGACATCTTTGTAGAAGACATAATGATGAAACAAATAAGTTTATTCAGGTCATCATTCACCACAAATTCATCTGGAATGCTGAATAAGGCTAGTGGGCACTGGGCATGGCTGGAATGCGAGGGCAACTGTAATATGATGAATTATACATATAACACAGTTATGCACTTGCCACAAGCCTGTATTGTAAATGAATGGCATAAAATGTTAGCCTCAATGGCACAGTGTTGCAAATGTATGTAAAGCACTATAGAATTAATAGTGCTATATAAATGAATAGATATTATTAGTAGTATTATGACATAAAATAGTGATTGCACATTTCCAAGAAGCAATATCCATACTATGATGTCTCATCAGTGTGAACAGACTTATAAGATCATGGATGTGAAGCATATAATGGCCATATGCTATTTTTATGTGAACTGCTATCACATAAGTGTAGAACAGATGACCTCTCATGCTGGTGACCCTCTGGAATAATAAAGGTTTGCTCTCCAAAAAAAAAAAAAAAAAAAAATAATAATAATAAATAAATATTTAAAAAAAAGCCCTAAAAATATTAAACTCTCTTAAACAAATGTTTTAAGGAAGTAGTAAGCTTCCTGAACTTCACAGCTTCTGCCACATTTAGCACTGTTTCCAAAATTAACACCCTACAGGTTTTAAAAACACCTGCAAACTCCAAGAAGCTTAAAAAATTAATATAAAGCTCCAAAAATTCTACATTTTGATACAAACTGGTAGACCTGATGACTGGAGACACTCCTAATCATTCAGTTAGGTGTTGTCCCCAGCCAGCGGTCTTCCAGCGAGTGTTTTGACCCCAATCAAAACAGGTAAAATTTTAGGGCCATTTTAAAATTCAGACTTTTTCCTGAACAAAGCTGCATTCAATGACTTTTCGGGAAAGTGTTTAGGTTTTCGATCTCCGAGCCGAATTGGCTATGTTCGGTCAAATTTTAAACTTGCAAACATGTCGAGCAAAGGTTGCTCATCACTATTTATAGGTACAAGAGTATGACGCACAAAGAAAATGAACTGTCAGTAACTGTAAGTGAGAAGTGTCCATGCCTGCTTAATGCAAGAACACATGGGAAACATTGTACCTAATATCTGATGTACGTAGTTAATATCAAAGAACTGTTTAGCAAAAAGTTTATTGGTGGACTGTGGTCTCCCTTACTCATCCTTGTACCATCTGATCCTGGCCTGCCCAGTTCAACACCACCATGCAGTCTGCAGAGGCGTATTGCCCAGGTAACAACAAGAGCACACGCCTATCCAGGACCCTCATTTTCATGTAGTGCGGTGGGGCATGGAAGATGAGTACCTCGGCCAAGACCACGTTAAACTTGGCATAGTCTGCAGCATCAAGCCTCACAAAAGAGACAAAATGTGGTGAAGACTCAAGAGTGAAGAAAAATTGTGTGTTAAGAAGTGTCTATACTGAGTATCACCTGGTAAAGAGGAGGCGTGTTGGACACACTCAGAGGCACATCTGGTTTTAGAGGTAGTGAGTATTTGAAACTCTAAATTAGATGTACCTCTGAGTGTGTCTGACACTTCTCCTCCTCCTTAGCAGCTGATATCCATTAACCTGTTCATTACTGAGATGTTTATATGTATATTTGCTAGACAGCATTGACACATCTTTTCCTTGAGGAAGTTAACTACCTTTGGTTACGATACGCGTGGGGTCCTACCTGCACTTGGCCCCCCTGGGCTTTGCCACTGCCATATCTTTCCACCTCCATGTAGGTATTTGTTTTACTTTCATATAATATTTTTCTATATGATCTACCTGAGCCGTATGCTTGCATATCCATTGTGCTTTATCAGCCTTATTTGCATTTGTGTATGGCCATTTTTCTGTACATATACATATACTTATGTATCTGTACCTCTTATGGATGGTTGGCATTATAATATAATATAAAATAATTTATGTCTTGCACATTGTTATGGTGCTAAATTTGTATTTCAGAGTCATTGTTTTTTTTACTCTATTTATAATAATAATAATAATATTTATTCATTTATAAAGCGCCATTAAATCCATAGCGCTTTACATACATTGGCAACACTGTCCCATTGGGGCTCACAATCTAAACATCCTATCAGTATGTCTTTCAAATGTGGGAGGAAACTGGAGAATCCGGAGGAAACCCACACAAACATGGGGTGAACATACAAACTTCTTGCAGATATTATATGCACTGCAAGGCTGCATTAGCCAGGTACAGCTAAGCAGCTGGGGGCTGGAATCCGCAGCGCAGGAAGACCCAAGCTTTCTGGGCACCCCCCGCTGCAAATTGCAGCCCGCAGCCACCCCAGAAGATGGCGCGTTCATTGAAGCGCCATCCTCTGGCGCTGAACCCCGCTCTTCCAGCGGCCCTGGCGGCGGTGGCACGCTGGGTAATAAAGGGTTAATACCAGCTTTGTTATACAAGCTGGTATTAAGCCTGAGATTCTTAATGTCAGGCCAGGTTTGACCCGTTCACTAAGAATCTCCAATAAAGGGTTAAAAAAAACACCACACAGAGAAAAATTATTTATTAAAAATAAAGACACAGACACCATTAGGGACTCCAACTTTATTACCACCACATACCCCTCCAAAGATCCAGGTCTTCTCTCTTCTTTCTTCTCTCTTCTGTCTTCCTTCTTCTTGTTGAACTTATTCAGCTCTGCTACATCACACATCACAAAGTAGGGGGCGGAAATGCAGATAGAGCCTGAAGCTTCCGAGACACATCTGCGATTCGCACATTACTCGCTATTACTCGCTTCCCCATTCATTAACATTGGACTCGCTAGACTCGCAACGAGTAGCGAGTCCCGAGCTCGGACTCGCTAGAGTCAAGCGATTCCGAGTAATTTAGGACTCGCCCATCACTAGTTATTATGTGACCCAGCCAAATATTTTTTCTTTTGGTGGGGGGCCAATTAGAACTTCTGCTATGGGGCTCCATGATTTCTATGTGCACCCCGGAGCAGGATACATTTTTCCTTTCACATACGCCTCAGCTGCAGGAGTAATTGGCCATTCCTTACACACCGTGTCCAATGCTGCCCCTTGGTACAAACAAGTATTCCAGCCATGTTTCTCCCAAGTGGCAGTTGGTCGGTGGTGCTCATCCCCCTTCCCACTCCCACATTCCTTACTCAACCCAATTGGAAGGCCCCTGCTATTAGCTCCGGACATCTCTGTGTGCGGAACTTGTGATTGGCTAAGTGTTTCAGGAGAAGAAGGTGTGGTCTCTGTGGGAAGACGCGCCATTTTACCAGCTTAGTGCTGTGGTGGCTTGCTGATGCTCAGACTGCAGGTCGTTGCATGTGTGTGGACGGTGCTGCATAATGGACATGTCTGACTAGTCAGAGCCAGACAATGGCCACATTGGAACTGCCCAAAGTTTTGTAGGCATGTGCCAGAAATAATAGGTTGGCAATAACTGCCTGCCTCCTGTGTGTGTGCTATAAGGATGCAGGACTGTGTTTGCCTACAGGACCACAACTCTGTAGCCATCATTATGTGTCGGTATGCTTGTGCCAAGCCTGTTATTGCCAGTACTGATCCTTGGTCTGGATTCTTCTGTGTTGTTCTTGTATGTGCGTGTGATGGCACTGATATCCTTGTGTTTGGGGGGTGCCATTTTGCCGTTCCCCTCAGGCAGCAGAGAGGCTAGTTTGACCCCTGAGTGTGGTGTGTGAAGAAGGAAGTAATATAACAGATAATATGTCCTAAGAACCAAGGAAACATGAGATATCTCACCAAAACATTCAGTACACCGGAACATTCGATAGACCACAAAATAGACCAGGGAGGCCGATTTAACAGTATACCCCATTTCATTTAGCGTGGCGGAGCGTGGAAGACAAGTACCTTGCCCATGACTACTGCCCCCGACCACATTATACTGACTACAAATTAGTACTGATTGTTCAGAGTTTCTGTTTTCACCACCATAAATCTAATTTGTAATATGTTTCATTGAACAAATCACTATACAGTGTGTTACTAAATTAATATCAACCATAAAAAATAATGGTATATGGCTATAAACACTATACATTAAGAAAAACTCTTGTCTTTATTGTAATTGCTATGGTCCATCTTGAATTTCCTTGTGATAAGTCTCTGGGAAATAGCCTTAACCTCCTTGGTTCAGCTGTAGTAAGTATAGTAAGGCATAGCAGATACATTTGTCAAGAAGTCTTAGGTGGCAGAGAAATAAGAAGCCAGGGATGACAGATAGCTGACATGAGACTAATGGGGTTGAACATATATTTTTACTTCCTGTCAACTAGATGTCATTCCTTGACTGTTGACTGCACAAGCAGATAGAAACTTCTATATGGTACGACCTGACATTGATTTTCCTCTGGTGTATCTGGGGAGTTTAGAATAGCCAATGATGATATGTACTGTACAGCCCTTGTACTGTACAGCCCTTTTACCTCCACATGTATGGGGCATAGTATAAAAATATGTAAATAATTGGTCCTCTTTCTTCAATTACGTCTCCATAATAATATCTTTTAGTTTGTACATTGATGAGAAGTACTTAGACATGTTTAGAAAAACCAAGACATGATATGAAAAACAAACAAAACTATGCCTTATAATATAGCCAGAACAAAAACATTTTACAGAATTACGGTACATTAAAAAGTGAGTATATAAGAAATGTGTTAGTTTGCATCCAAATAAAAATAATACACTATTTTAATCTACAGAATAGAATAAAAACCCTAATTTTAAATATTATAATACAACATTATATCGTAAAGGGCTTTACTAGGCATACACAAAAAAGATTTGACTGTCCGTATAATGAGTCCCATTACCTTTTATTTGCATTTTGTAGCTCCTCTTCTGCTACTTGCAGGCATCTTTATGGAATGTTATTATTTATGAGGCACCGCCATGGCCGTGGGGTACTCGAAACCGGGCCGCTGCTGTCTCTAGGGAAATCACGGGGGTCGTGACCCGGTCCCGTGGCCCTGGGTTCAGCTGAAAAGGGGAAAGAGCTATATACAAAGGAGATTTTGTGATGCCACCTGTGGTGTGTGGCTAGGGATGGCCGCAGCTACTGCAAAACCTCTGGGGTGATGGAAACGGGCCCCTGGGATGGAACGGCTCTCCACGGGTAAAGCCAATCCCTGGGGCATTATAAATAGTCTATGTGTGGGATGCAGGACCACCGGCACATGGAATAGGCAGACTCACTGTTTTGTAGTTTTCTCAGTCCTTTACTGGACCAGATTTTAATGAAAGCTGTCCACGGAGTCTTTGAGAGTAACTCGGGGTTTCTTTCCATCAGGTTGGGTCTTTGGCTCCCTTATTGCGCTGTGTATTGACTTCTGCAGCCGCATGAGCTGAGCTGCCTGCCCTGTCTCTTCCTGCGAGGTACCAGTATGACAGGCAACTCGAGTCCTTTCTTTCTACCCTGTTCCCGGGTGTCAGCTCCTGAACTCTCTATGTTGCTGTGTCTGTGGGTACGGTGTGGCTGAGGAATCTGGAATCCCAAAATTCCGGAGTTGACTGTCGGGACGTACAAAATTGCACAGTCTCGGACTCTGGTGTCAGTTCTTTGCGCCTTTTCTTCTGGGGTGAGCAAGGGGTTGCTCAGCTTCCCAAGTGTGTTCCTGCTCCTCTCCTCAGACCCTAACTTTAGGCCTGGAACATAGTTAGCGACCTTGGGATAAGCTTAGCACAGCTCTTTTACACCCAGGTCCTCTTCACAGTCCTCACAGGAACTGCACTGATTAGCCCCTCCCCAGACCAGAATTTATAGGGAAGCTCACCCTGAACCCGGGCTTGGTCTCCCCCTTCTGGTCTGGACGTATAAGTGTTGTGTTGTGTGTTACCTGATGAGAAGACCCTTTGTTGCTCTCTCGTGACACCACCACCCGGGGTCAGTGATGACACTGTGGCACTTTGACCCAGGGGTGCCACATTCCCCCTTAGTAAAAGAAAGTACTCTGGAACTGTGACAACTTTTCAAAAGGTAAACACAAAGAATTAATAACAATTGAAAGGGTACAGAGTCTTAAAAGTAAAAAGTACAAAAACCAATAAAATTGTAAAAATTAAAAAAGAATTCAAAAAGTAGTCTCCCCTGTGATTAGTCCTTTTCCACTGGGGCTGGTGTTTATTTACAAAAGAGTCTCTACCACAACCAGTCCAGTGGTATAATGGTCCATATTTAAAAGGTGAAAGTTCAAGAATATGCAAAAGTTCTTACAGGAAAGTCTCTGTAGGTACTGGGCTTAACGATTGCAAAGTTACACAAATAGATTACGGGGTGTCTCAGTTTAAGAGTCCTGGTTGCTTCTTTCCACCCCCAGGCACTTTCTGTTCCTATTTTAATGTGCATGGGGGTTAATCAAGTTTCTCCACCTTTCTGTACACTATTGGTAACCGGATACTATTCACACTTCTTTACACTAAGACATATTTACAACATTTCATTCATATCTTACTCTTGTAACAAGATGGTAGTTTACATTTTGTACTACACTGCGATCTCCTGAGTTCTGGAGTGTCTGGTGCAGGTGAACTCAACACTATATTACATGTGGAGGTGTACCTTGCGGGTATCTCTGATTCTAATGGAGGTGTGGATCTGATGGCAGGACTGGCAAGTTCACTGTGATCAGGAATCTGTTCTTCCTGTTCTTCTGCTATGAGTGCTACTTCCAGTTCTTCCACTCTTGGGACTTCTTGTTGTCTCACTTCAGGTGTCATTACTTGAGGAACCGCCAGCATATGTACTAAGACTGCTCCATGGTAATTTGTCCAGGTTTTTGGAAAATCTCCTAAGACTCTATGGAACACATCTTCTTTAGGTTTGACAGGTTCAGATACGGTGACTTCTGATGTCTTCAGGGTTTCTGGACACAATTTTAAGTGGTCTCTCGATACTGCTAAGGTTGTCTTACCTTCATCTTTGCTGACCAAGAACACTTTTGTATTATCAAAGTTTGATGGGAGAACGGTGTACGGTGTTGTTTCCCATTGGTCATCCAATTTGTTAATGGTTCTCTTTCATTTAAGGACTTACCAGGTTGTAAAAGAGTTGTGGGAGCATATTGATTGTAGGCCTTTTCCTGTCTCTCTCTAGTTTACTGGAGACTTTTCTCCACGCATTCTTGTACTTGGCGATACTTTTGTTGGCGTAGGGTATCCCAATTAGCTTCTGGTACTTCTACATCAGGTTTTAAGATACCTATGTCTAAGTCTATTGGCAGCTTACCAGGTCTTGCTGTTATGAGATAAGCTGAGGTCTAGTTGGTGGAGCTCACCGGGACATGGTTGTACAAGTCTACCAAGTCTGTTAACTTATCTGACCACAGGTTTCTTCCTGATGCCGGCAGAGTCTTCAAGAGGTCAATCACTATGTAGTTCATCTTCTCACATAAACCATTTGTTTAAGGTTGGTAAAGTGTTGTGTGGATCTTCTTGCATCCATACATGTTACAGAACTCTTGGAACACCTCTGCTTCAAATGATGGACCTTGATCTGCTAGGACCTGTTCCGGGTAGCCTTGAGTTCTACAGAAGTGCGTCTGGAATGCCTTTGCTGCTGTTCTGGCCATTAAATCCTTTACTGGCACCACCACTAAGAAACGGGAATAGTGGTCCACTATGGTAAAGGTGTAGACATAGCCGAATTTGCTTGGTGTTAACTTGACGTGGTCTAGGGCTACCAACTCAAGCGGCTATTTGGTGACTATGGACTGGAGTGGAGCTCTCTGACTTTATCCTTTCTTCTTAGGTGGCAACGGGCCACAGTTTCTGCACCATTCTTCAATTGCTCTGCACATGCCAACCCAATAGAATCTTTCTCTCAGTAGAACTTCCAATTTCTTCCATACAAAATGCCCTGCACCATCATGATAGGCTTCCGAGACCATTTTGACATTTCCCTTGGGTACAATGATCTGCCAGACCAACTCATGAGTTCCAGGGTTCGTATGTCTTCTGCATAGTTTACCTTGGTATAGGAACAGTTTACTTTCTCTTTCCACAACTGAGCTGGGGCATTCTGACCAGAAAAGGTTCTTATTTTTACTTATGTAATCTAAGGCAATACACATACATGTGCATGTAAACTTTAGAGTGAGTATTTGAAGAAATAACAACATAATATCTCAAATCCATCTATATATAGATTGCTCCTTTGCTGCTTAAATGGATAAATAATACATATGGTGGAAAAAGTGAAATCCACATATAAGTACACATGTATGTAGTGGAAACCTTGAGAATAAGGATCTGACTGAGTCAGGAAATCTGAAAACCTTTTAGGATTTATGTCCTCTGTAAAATAAGGGTTGAAAACTCTACGGAATAGGTATGTAAACTCACTTTGGTATTCCTTGGAATTGTGTTCAAATAATTTGCGCAGTAGCATATTACATTCTTTTCTTCATATACATTCCATAGTGCACTGGCTTTTAGGGAATAGTGCTGTTTGCTATCTTGCAGCATCCCCATCCTTGTATGAGTTAAATTGATTCTATAGATTGAGTCAAAAACAGGAGGGGCATTAGCATTAAGCACCTAGGGTGCGTTTGAACTGACATAAAAAAACATCCAAATGACCCTGATCAAAAGTTCACATACCCTGGTTATTTTGGCCTGATAACATGCACAGAAGTTGACACAAATGGGTTTGAATGTCTAATAAAGGTAACATCCTCACCTGTATCTTGTTTGCTTGTAATCAGTGTGTGCATAAAAGCTAAGTGAGTTTCTGGCAGCCAGACAGTCTCTTGCATCTTTCATCCAGCCACTGACGTTTCTGGATTGTGAGTCATGGGGAAAGCAAAAGAATTGTAAACGAATTCATGGCAAAAGATAGTTGAATTGTATAAAACAAGAAAGGGATACAAAAAGATATCTAAGGAATTGATAATGTCAGTCAGTGTTCAAACTGTGATTAACAAATGGAAAATCAGGGGTTCTGTAAAAACCAAACCACGGTCAGGTAGACCAATAATAATTTCGGCCATAACGGTCAGGAAAATTGTTTGGGATGCAAAGAAAAAGCCACAAAATAACATCAGCTGAAATACAGGACTCACTGAAAACTAACAGTGTAGATGTTTCAAGATGTACAATAAGAAGAAAAATGGGCTGCATGTTCGAGTTGCCAGAAGAAAGCCATTACTGCACAAATGCCACAACGTATCTAGCCTGCAAACAGCACAGAGGCAAACCTCCAAACTTCTGGAACAAGGTAATTTGGAGTGATGGGACCAAAATCGAACTTTTTGGCCACAACCATAAACGTTACATTTGGAGAGGTGTCAACAATGCCTATGATGAAAGGCACACCATTCCTACTGTAAAGCATGGAGGTAGATCGCTGATGATGTGGGGATGTGTGAACTACAAATGCACAGGAAACTTGGTCAAAGTTGAAAGAAAGATTAATGCAGTACCTTATCAACAAATACTGGAGGCAAATTTGCACTCATCAGCCCGGAAACTGCACATGGGACATGTCCTTCCTGAATACGGCTGGCTATTATAGGAAGTTATGTGTGAGGCGAGCTCTAGTCTTTTGTACTCCAAGATGTCCAGCCAGAGGAATTTCGTGAGCAATTCTGAATAATTGTTCCCTAAACAGATGAGGAACCACCAGCCGCTTTTCACAGTCCCAATGTTCTGTGGTATCAGTGGGGAGAGTCTCTGTATACAGTCTGCCCGGGTCTCAGTATATTCTCTCTGAGCCAATCACAGCACAGGGGCGGTTACATGACATCACTGGCCCTGCGTTCTCATTGGTGCAGGGCTGACCTGGGTGGGGATGGGCAGGAGGAAGCAGGAAGCTTCCCCATTGCCCGAAGCCCGCACCGATAGTCATGTTACCGGCCTGGGGCACAGCATGGAGACCATGACAGGAGGACACCAGCGGGCACAGCACCGGAGAGAGCAGCGGGGAGACAGCACCGGACAGGAGTGCAGGGACGGCACCGGACCAGGTTGTACATATTGCGCAGCGCTCCACCCCCCCACCCCCCGGCAGCTAGATAACGCCCAGTTGGCAAGATTTTTTAAAGTTTATAAAGCTATATCTTAGCCTTTACAAATCCGTTTTTTTAGCAACATATGTGTCTGCAGGGTGTATGGACACATATTAACAGTCCGGGGGGGTCATTTGGGGTGGTTGGTTCCCTTTAAAGAGATGAGGTGCAGACAGTGATTGGATTTAAATAAATATGTACTGTGGGCAGATCATAGGAGATTGTATACCTGTATATTGGTATAAGGATATTTCCTGTATATCATCAAGGGTTATGTTGAATAAGTTCAATATCCAGTTTGTACTACTGGTGGTGCATAAAGTTGTGGTTGTGATGGACAGGTTATCCAAAATATCCTTTAGGTGGTGCCCACAGATACATTGTAATTTCAAAAAGTTAACAGTTCATAGGAGTTTATAGATATATAGTTGACAAACTGCACAATTACCTTATGTTTTATATATTAAATCCCTTCTAGTAAACCCCCTTCATGTGTTGAAGCTTCTGTTTTAATAGCTAGAGGGGTAAGATAATCCTCTCAACTGTGTGGAGTAAGCACATATAAGTGTTATAGTAAATAGCTGTAGAGTATACTTAGCTCTTAAATGTCTGGAGACATCCTGCTCACATTGGTGTCAGTGGGTGCCAGCACATCCAGTGCCTAGGCAGAGACTGTGCTGTATTGCCAGCCGCCGCCGCAATATGTGCGGTCGGCTGGTCATGTGACCGGAAGTGACCTCACTGGGTGTGCATGTGCAGTAATGCGCATCGGCCCCCAGTTTGTTTGTCATGTTTAGAGGTTGCTGTAGCAACCTATCCGCCAATGGGACATCTCGGTCATTACGCATGCGCAATGACCGCGCTCCCAGAGGCTGGATGTGATAATCTGCTGGCATCTAACAGTGTCACAAGTATGTGACAAGTGTGCGCTCGGTCTCTGCGCACTATATGGAAAATAATGTAGTGATTTGGTACCTAGTCAGGTTTAGAAATGCATACAATACAGGTAGGAGAAAAAATGTGTTGAGAACTGCATACAGTATTAGATAACCATAATGGTATGGAGTATAATGTAGACCATTGTATATAGATAGATTGCGTTCAGGGTACAAAGGTAGAAGCCAAACATAGAGCATAGATCCATCTATATGATATATGTAGATAGACAAATTCAGGGTACAAAACCAAGCATTATTATATCATAATCATAGCGTGATACAGATTAGCATAATGATATTGTACCGTACAACAAGAATTGTTGGTCACATACAGGTTTGTGAGGTCCAATACCACTTAAAGTATGCAGAGTCAGGGAAAAATGAAAAAATAAGGAAAACTGAAACTTACTGAAAAGGATGGTGGGGAGGGGGGGGGGGGAAACACTAATATCTTACCCATGTGATGGATGGGGGACAGATGAATCAAAGTAGGTTAGATTGGTATCTAAGAAAGGGAGGTATCAAGTTAGCCATTCGATCTCCCAATTTAAACCCTTAGGAGTTAGTGTGTCCAAGGTATAAATCCAATAGCTTTCTCGACGTTTGAGTAGCTTGATATGGTTGCCCCCACGACGAGGTCTCGGTACATGCTCTATAACCTGGAAACGTAGTTGTGCTACATTATGATTAGCTTCCCTGAAGTGATAGGGAAGTGGTAACCATGTCTTGCCACAACGGAGTGGATTTGTGGCTCGAAATTCTGTCTCTTATGGTCTGTGTTGTTTCCCCCACATATAGTAACCCGCAGGGGCATTTGACAAGATAGACCACAAAACTAGATTCACAGGTATAGAACCCCCTAACCTTGTATGATTTACCATTGCGTGGATGGATCACCTCGCTGCCCTTAATCACATTTGAGCAACATATACATCCTAAACATGGAAAAGTTCCTGTTCTTTGTTCTCTGGTTAGAGTTCTAGTGAGAAGTTGTTTGTTGGGCCCAATGTCTGTCCTAACCACTTGGTCTTTAATGTTTGGTGGTCTTCTACAACACATCAAGGGAAGATGTTTGAAAGTTTGAATGTTGGGGTACGCCTTGGTTAACAATGGCCAATTTTTTCTCACTAAGCTGTGTATCTTAGGCATTATCGGATGATATGTATGTACGAAGGGGACCCTGTCCTGATTAGGGTAGCGGTCCATCCTATCGTCTGAGTCTGTAATGGCACAGTTGAATTCAGTAGTCAATAAGGTGTGGGGATAATCCCTCCGTGAGAATCGTGCTGACATTTCTTTTAGCCTGGTTTCTCTAGTAGATTGGTCTGTAACAATACGGGTTACCCTTTTAAATTGTGATCGTGGTAAACTATTCCTGGTTGATCGAGGATGGTAACTGCTGTATAAGAGGAGACCATTACAATCAGTCGGTTTAGAGTATAGATCTGTACTTAGTCTGCCATCAGTGTTTTTGATGACCTTGGTATCCAGGAATGGGATCTCACTGGCATGTGAATTTAATGTAAATTTTAATTCGGTACGTACTGAGTTGATGTACTCAAGAAAAAGTGTAAGGTCTTCCCTGGAGCCTGTCCAAATGCAGAATACATCATCTATGTATCGGAACCATGTGATGACATAGGTTTTGAACAAGTCATGTGGATAGATATAATTTTCTTCAAAATGATTCATATATTGGGTTGCATAGGCCGAGGCTACATTCGAGCCCATGGCGGTGACACAAGTCTGTACATAGAATTGGTTACCAAATAAAAAATAGTTTTCTCTGAGGACCAATTCCAAGAGTTCGAGGCATAGGGTCCTCACGTTTGGTTCTACACTAGAATGTTGTAATGTCATGTCCACTGCTTCTATCCTCTTTTCGTGTGTGATTGATGTGTACAGACTATTGACATCAAAGGTACATAGTAGACTGTTTTTCGGGACTGTGTCCAATGACCTTATCTTGGTCAGAAAATCTCCAGTGTCCAAGATAAATGATTTTGTTAATCTGGTATATGGTGTTAGGATTTTTTCAAGAAATATTGATAGAGGATTCAGTACTGAGTCAGTGCCTGCAAAAATGGGGCGACCCGGGGGATTTTTCAAGTTCTTGTGGATTTTAGGCAATGTGTAGAGAACGGGAGTGACTGGGTTATGATTGATGAGGAAGGTTTTGGTCTTGGAATCAATAGTGTTATTGTCATAATACTTGTCTACCACTCTGTGTATCTTGGTTCTTATGCTACAAATTGAATGAGTGCTTGGATTTAACCTTCCTGATTTTGTGGATCAGATCCTTTCCACTAGCACCATTAACCTAACCCTAAGTTGAGTGCTGGTCATCGACGAACACTTTCTACCTATCAGGGCAGACTGCGCTAAAATGTCCCACTTTCTTGCACGTAAAGCATTGGCGTGCATCGCCTAAGGAATGTCTGGTCCCCGGGGACCCATAGGAGGTGGGTTTGGACAGCACTGGTGATCGGCTGGCAGAAGGAGAGGGGTCCCAATTTGGCTTACCTCACTTCCAGCTGAATCCTGATGGCTTCCGCACCTCCGTCATCCTGTTGGCCACGTAGTAGTACGCAATCTTTACAGCCTCATCCGCAGTTGGTGGCTCTCATTCACACACAAATTGTCGTACATCCATGGGGCACATGTGAAGAAATTAATCCTTGACCATTAGATCCGTTAAGGCCTCCAAGCTGAACAGAAAGTCCCTTAATCCATTGTGGAACGTGGTCCTCAAAGTGCTCACAAAATCTGCATAGCTGTCAGTGTCCTTCTCCATCACAGGGAAGTTTTCCAAAAGCGGTCTCCTTAGATTTATGTCCAGGGAGGGGGTTATCTGAAGATTGTTACCCCTCCCTACCTAGGCCATTTGAAGCTGGAACGCTCTCTCAATTTCAGCCTGGGTGAACTGTCTCTTAGCCTGGCGTTCTGTAGCCTCTCTTTCAGCCCGACATTCTGCAGCCTATTGGTACTGCAGAACAAGCTGCAGGCGCTGATTGGGATCACTTGTTCCCAGCTTTGGTAAGGCCATTTGTAAAGTCAAGTCCATAGACTCCTCAGAACTGACGTTGCTGGCACCTCCAGAGGGCATCTCTGGTGCAAGAACTGGCATTTCTTGGCCCCTCCGAGGTGGACTCTGTCTTTGTTCAGGTGCTTCATCAGTCTGCGCCAAGTCGTGCTCTGCCAAGGCTTGCATCAGCATATCCTTGGATTTTTCGGCAGTCTCTATTCCTCTTTGCTCGCAGAGGTTGATCAGAGCCTGCATACTCTGCTTCTTGTATCGGGCTGCCATATTTATGAACAGCCTTTGCCAAATAAAAAAAATAGAAAAGAAAAACAGAGGAGGGAAACTGTTTGCAAGTATGTCTAAGTAAGCACTGAGCTGAACCTTGTAGAACTGGTGCGCTCCTCGCAAGGACACCAATTCTTTAGTACAGGGAATAATTTCTCAAACCATGCACTAATACAGGGGTCTCAAACTCCAGGCCCGAGGGCCGCACACAGTGCAGGTTTTCAGGATTTCCATAGTATTTGACAGTTGGTAATCAAATTATCAACTGTCAAATTCTAAGGAAATCCTGAAAACCTGGACTGTGTGTGGCCCTTGAGGCCTGAAGTTTGAGACCCCTGATCTAATAGAAATAAGTTCTATCGCACAGCTGCTGCCAATTTTTCACGTACCCACTTCTCAGCACATGACTTGGTGTTGCGCCTGCAAGGGTTAATCTATCTCCTCTCACTCAATCCAGCACTCAACCTCTGTCCTATGCTGAAAGGGAGCATCAATCACACCCCGACTCAGACCGCGCACCCCGCATTCACACACACTGCCACCACTCACCGGATTTGGGGGTCTGATGAGTCCCCCTAAACTAAGACTTATCAGACAATCACACACAAAATCACACCTTTCTAGGGTTGTGAATTCTTTAGAGTATACAAGGTTCAGACTTATTAAAGTTGTAAGCTTTAATATAAAAAGTACAGTACTTATAAAAAAAAGATATAAAAAGTAGAAATAACAAAATGACATGCAACTATGCAAACAGTATGAAATAAAAAGGAGAAACTTACAGAAAACTCAACTTTGACTTCTGTTGCCCGATGGTGAGAGCGGAGATATGGAAGGATGTTCACTGCAGCTTCAGCTGGACCCATCTCTGTGACACAGTGTTTCGGCTTGGAGAGTCCAGTTATAGACTCAGACTGGGGGTCAGATTTCTAGACCAGTCTTCCAGTTTAACATTCTAATTCTGGGTCTATGATTGGAGCCCTCACTAATTTAAGCCATGCATATATTATGTTTTAAAATGTTCTTTGTCTTCTCTGACTAGGTCTCCTGATCTTTGCTTCCCATCTGTGGGTCTGTTTGAAGCTCACTATTTGAGATGGCTTCTCTTTCTAATCAATTCTCTTCCTCTTTGAGGCTCCCAATATGTGTGAATTTATTGCCCTGCTGTCAGGATGCCCCCTGGGGAGACAAGAGTCAGTGTGACTGGGAAGCTAGCCTGTGCTTAGATTGTGACCTGTGTGTGTTGTAGAGTTAACCCTTAGCTGCTTGTATCCCATCCCCTCAGACACATATTTCACTACAGAGAGGACTAAAGTATCAGCTCCCTGCAGGGTGTGAAGCTGCTTATAGCATGGAAACTACAAATGGTACAATAATGATTTTACATGTTTTTAAAAGGTCTGCCCAGGCACTATTCAAAGGTATTATTAGTACCATACTGAAAAACGACCTGACAGCGTCACTTTAAGCTATTTTTTCCACTTTATCCCTATTTCATTTTAAATAATACAATTATGCATTCCACAAGTTTTACCATTAAAAGAATTTATTATTTTTCAAATCTGAAAAAGGTGCCCTCCAAATGTTGCAGCTTTAAATTATATACTGTAGGTAGACTCCCAAGTCTAACATGTGTGTTTTACAGTTATTAACCTCCGAAACATGAACCCTTCTTTCTCTGACAAATGTAGAAGGACATAGGTATCTCTGACATACGAAACCTATGAAATCATAGATACACGGAGTAATTAGATGCAGATGGCGCAGACCTCAGTGGATATATTTTTTTCGCAGTGCAATTCATGCTGGAGTGAGCAGGGTAACCAGTTAACCATTTTATCTCGCACATATTCTCCTTCTGTTACAAGATAAACATACCACACAAAATCATCAGTGGCTAAGAAGGCAAATTAAGTCAGAATCCTATGAACAGTTCACTTCTACTAATATCACTTATACATCACTTATTTACACTACGACATCAACATAAATCAGCACTTCCTTCCCAGACAAAACTTAACATAAACCCCAGCTAAGTACACACAGACATAAAGGACACATAGCATTGGGCTGCTTTAAGAACATGGGGAACGAATCATATATAGACTATTTGTATATTTGTACATAATGAATTATTAAAAATCCAAATGGATGTAGATTTAAGTGAGTGTAATGACTTAAAAGGGTTGTGTATTACTCTGACAACCCTTTCTCATTCCCCTGCTTGCCCCATTACAATAAAAAAGGACTATCATCTTCTATGCCGATGCAGTTCCAATGGTGATGGCAGCATTCGCAGATCTTGGGGCTCGCGTGAGGTTGTGACATCATGCGAGCCTCGTGCCAATCACCGCTGGCTTCTCTGTCCCCATGTACGTACAAGTGAGTGGAAGCCACAGCTCTGACGTCCTGTTGATTACTTATACGTCTAAAGGCGGGGAAACAGAAGGCGGCGGTGATTGGGCACAGGGCTCACAACCTCACGCAACAAGAACAGACTGCAGCACTCCATCATGTAATGTGTACATGTGCAATGCTGAACAGGACACGGTGTAAAAAAAAATACAGCTGCACTCTGAAATACTAAAACATGCAATTTTGAACTTAAAACAATATAGAACAGAATTATAGCTAAGGAGATATGAAAAAAATGGGTCACTTAGGCTACGTTCACACATTGCGTATTTTGCCGTGTTTTTTTACGCGCGCTTTTCAAAATACGCAATGTGCCTTTTGTCTGCCAGCAAAGTGAATGTGAAATTCACTTTGCAGTGCAGACATTGCGTAAAAATACGCACTGCGTTTTCCGGGAGAAAACGTAGCTCCGTAAACAATTGATATGTCAATTGTTTACGCAGCTACTTCTGCGTATTCTCCCAGAGGGGAGGAAGAATCCTGCTTCCTCCTCCCCTCTTTGACAGCTGTGGCCGCCCATTAGATTTCACAGTGTATTAATATACACTGTGAAATCTAAATTAAACAGAGGCAAATGTATGTAAAATAAAAAAGAATCAATACTTCACCTGTCCGACGCCTTCTGCCGCTGTGCGATCCCCGGTTCCAAGTGAGATCTCTTCTGACAGGACCTGTGGTGATGTCAGAGGGGCGTTCCCGGGCACTCGCGGTCATGTGATACATATCACATGACCGCGAACAGCCAATCAGCGCTGGGAACGCCCCGGGAATGCCCCTCCTCTGACGTCACCACAGGTCTTGTCAGTACAACTCTCACTTGGAACCGGAGAGCGGGAGAAGGCACCGGACAGTGGGAGAAGGCACCGGAGAGGTGATGTATTAATTCTTTTTTATTTTACATACATTTGCCTCTGTTTAATTTAGATTTCACAGTGTATATTAATACTCTGTGAAATCTAATGGGGCTGTCACAGAGGGGAGGAGGAAGCAGGATTCTTCCTCCCCTCTGTGACATCACTGCGCTTTCTGGAGTAAAGAAAGCGCAGTGTGTTAAAGCCCCTGCGTATTTTGTTGCGCTTTTTTGCGCGGCCGAAAAACGCGGCAAAAAGCGCGCGCAAAAAAGCGCGGCAAAATACGCAAATGTGTGAACGTAGCCTGAGTATGTAAATATGGCCACATCCATAACTTCCAAGGAGCCACGATAAGGCATGTTCCTTAATTTGGAGCCTACTTTATCAGCCATGGCCTGTCTTTGGATTTAAAAACCTCCTTTTGAATGGGTGAGTAGGAACCTGCTAACAGAGAACAATAACACCTAAGGTTAGTGAAGGAACGGTGCACGGCAAAAAGTGTGACCTCATAATCTAAACAAGGAAAAACTGCAGCACTCCACCATGTAATGTGTATAGGTGCAACACTGAACATGACACATTGTAACAAAAAGGCAGCTGCACTGAAATACTAAGACGGGTAATTTTGAACTTAAAGAAATATACTGTTGAACAGCATTATAGCTAAGGAGATATGAAAACCTCACGTGAGCCCCAGGAATGTGAGAGGCAGCACCGCTGGAACGGCGCCAACACAGGAGGTGAGTATAAGTTTTTTTAACTCTAATTTGGGTAAGCAAGGTGAATGAGAAAGGGTAGTAGAATAGTGGACAACCCCTTACCTATACTGTAACTGACACAAAGGAAATGTAGCATAATCCAACCAGCCTAAACTCAATATTTTCATTTTTGTATGTGGTATTGACATAACTACCCAGCAGCACGCTTGCTGTCTTGTGTTTTATATTTGACTCAGATCTTTCCTTCAATCCCTGTTTCAAGGCACTCATCCACTCATGTCACCTACATCTCATAAACATTTCCAGAATCTGACCTTTTCTTACCTCTAAAATGGCAAAAACTCTGTTGCTCTTATTCATTTTTGCCTGGACTACTAATTGGTCTCTCTCTTACTAAACTCTCCCCTCTGTAATTTATTCTGACTACAGCAGCCAGGATCATATTTGTGACCAGCAGCTACACTGATGCCTCTACCCTGTGCCAGTCATTGCACTGGTTATTCATATATAACAAAATACATCGTAAACTAACATAGTCACCCAAAAACTTCTCAAAGTTCTGCTCCACCATACATCTCCTCCCTTATCACTGTCTACCACCCTGTTTGTGCTATCCATTCTCTAATACTAATAACGTCCATAACATAAACTTACTAATCCCATCTCTAAAGGCCCCGTCACACGGGGTGACATCGCCGCCGTTTACATAGGCGATGTAGGGGCGTGGCCTATCGGTGGTGACATCGCCCCTACATCGCCTCATGTAAAGGGGCGATGTCGGCGCCGCTGAGAGGTCGCCTGGTTTCAGAGCAGTGCAGGTGACTGATCTGGGGCGATGTGCACATATTGCTCCATGTAACCGGCTGTCGGCGACCTGTCAGACGATGGGAGCCATAGGCTCCCATTGTCCTGCATCGCCGCTGGGGTTTTCAGACACCCCAGCGGCGATGCCGCCTGTCAGCTCGCCGGCGCGGGGCTGGAGATGTCGCCCCATGTAAATGGGGGGATGCCAACGCTGGCGGGGCGCTAAAAACGTGCGCGCACCCGCCAGTCACTGCCGACATCTCCAGCCCCGTCGCCAGGTGTGACGGGGCCTTAAAGTTTTTCTTGTGTTGTGCTGGTTCTTTGCAATGCACTAACCCAGACAATGTAATTCATCTCCTGCATCCGCAGTTTTAAGTGTGCCCCAAAACACATCTCTTTAGAAAAGCAGATCAACTCAATTTCCTTATCTGTGCTCAGTTCTTCCTTCATAAATTGTCTTTATAATCTGATCACTATCATCTTTTGCCACAAACTCCATACACAAATATTTTACTCTTTTACCCTTATCTACATACATAATTGTCAGTTGCCGCTGTAACCGAATCCAATAAGGCACTGCAGCAGTGTCACTTGCGCAGACGCAGTTCGTGGCTGCAAGGCCAGGAACTGCGCCTCCGCAAGTGACTTACACGTCACTGCTATTCCGCCTGGACAGCTACGGTGCTCTCCGCTGATCTCCCGATGGTGGCAGCCGCTCACCTCCCGCTGCTGGGGAGGTCAGCGGCACCGCTGATCTCCCGGCTTCCCGCTTCTCACTGCTATTCCGCTAGGAGATCAGCGGCAGGCTCCACTGATCTCCCGGCGGCGGGAGATGAGCGGCAGCCAGCTTTAAATCTCCCGCCAGAACAGCGTTGCTCAGCTGATTAGTTGTGCACTACCTGGCGGGAGAGGTGGTTATTGGCGGGAGATTTAAAGCTGCCCACCGCCGCTCAGCTGATTAGTCACCCGCTGCACAACCAATCAGTTGAGTGGTTTTTAAATCTCTCGCCAATACCGTACTGCTCAACTGATAGGTCATGCGCTGCCTGATGCTCAACCAATCAGTTGAGCAGTGCGGTATTGGCGGGAGATTTAAAGCTGCCCGCCGCCGCTCAGCTGATTGGTCACCCACCTCCCGGCACATGACCAATCAGCTGAGTGGTTTTTAAATCTCCTGCCAATGCCGCGCTGTTCAGCTGATTGGTCACTTGCTCACCTGATGCGCAACCAATCAGTTGAGCAGTGCGGTATTGGCAGGAGATTGAAAGCTGCCCGTTGCCGCTCAGCTGATTGGTCGCCCGCCGCACGACCAGTCAACTGAGCAGTTTTTAAATCTTCTGCCGACACCACGCCGCTTAACTGATTGGTCGCGTGCCGGGTAGCATGCGACCAATGAGCTAAGCAGCACGGTATTGGCAAGAGATTTAAAGCTGCTGCTGGCGCTCAGCTGTTTGGTCGCGCACCGCCCGGTGCATGACCAGTCAGCTAAGCGGTTTTTAAATCACCCAACGATGCCACACCGCTCAGCTAATTAGTCGGGCGTCGGACAGTGTGCAACTAATCAGCTGAACAGCGTGGTATTGGCGGGAGATTTAAAGCTACCCGCCACTGCTCAGCTGATTGGTCACCTGCCCGCCCTATGGACGACCAATCAGCTGAGCGGTTTTTAACTCTCCCGCTGATACCACGCCGCTCAGCTGATTGGTCGCCTGCCAGGCAGCGCGCGACCAATCAGCTGAGCAGCGTGGTATTGACGGTAGATTTCAAGCTGCCCACTGCCGCTCAGCTGATTGGCGCCAATACTGCTTCTAGCTGAGGTAATTGGTAGCTTGCCGCTGGGCAGGCAACCAATCAGCTGCTAGCAGTATTGGCACCAGATTTCATTTCACCGCACTCCTGATGCGATAGCATCGGACTTATTTCTAGTTTATTATAATGATGGCTGAATCACACAATACAAACACTTTTCACCTTATTTATCCTTCCTATTTCCTAAAAGATTGTAAGCTCTTGTGAGAAGGACCCATACTCCTCTTGTTTTTTTGTTGAATTGTGAAACTCTGTAATGCCTGATATTGTTTGTATATGAACACTCTGATTTGTAACGTGTTGCGGAATATTTTGGCGCTAAAGAAATAAGATATTATTACTGCTATTACTATAAGGAGAAATGGCAGATAATTGATAAAATTCTTTCATAGGACAAACTTTTTTTATTTTTCCATCAAAGCAACACCCAAACATTATGATTATGAATTATGGGAAAGTTTGTCTTGGATAACTAAAATTGATACTCGTTAAATATTTCAGGGCAGACAGAGTGGTTGGCAGCCAACCAGTGTTGGAAGGCGGCTGGCTTGGCTGGGTATTCAGATTACAGCCCTGTCCCATCTAGTTTTAGTGAAAAAGTAATGATGAATAGTTGAGCTAGATTGCAGGTCTTTACCAGTATATGACAGGTGATAGTGAAGAGCTATAAGGGTACATGATCACGTTAAGTATTTGATGGAAGGCATTTCAGCACCACTTCTTCATCTCTTAGCACGAAAAATTATGCTTAAAATATGTACGTTTTGCTGCGTTTTTTATATGTGGGCTTTTTGCAGATTTTTCTCCTCTCATTAAAGTGCACCTATCACCAGTTTTGGGGCTCTAAACCCTGCCCACCATGTTTAACATGATGTAATTTGGGATCTTGAAACCCCTTTACATCCCCAGACATCCCCCTGCATACCTCAGAGAATGGTTTTTAATCTATTCCACACTGTATTCTAATTACTTTTATGGGTCATATGGGGTCCTGCACAGTGCGGTCATGAACACGCTATTGAAGAGCCAGTGATTCCACTATACAGGCGCAAGACTTTGGTCTTGCATCAGCCAAAGATTGGCACCTGTACAGTGGAATCACTGGGCCTTCAATAGGGCACAGTGAGACGCCACTGCGCAGGTGCGAGACTTGAGAATAGTGTGGATGACCCTGCTTTCATTCACTAAGGGGGGTTGGGTTTTCCATGGAGCAGAGCTGTGTTGGTGTGGAGCGGAATGGTGTTGGCGTGGAGCAGGGCCGCGATGACCGGAATGTGCAGACCTCCATATGACCCATAACAAGTAATTAGCATACAGAACATCTGGGGACATATTTAAAGTCATTTTATGAGGTATGCAGGAGGACATCAGGCAATATAAACAGATTTTAGGAACCCCAATTACATCATGTTAAAGTTGGTGGGCAGCTTTTACTACCCTAAAACTGGTGCCTGGTTCCCTTTAATGTGAGTGAAATCTGCATCAAAAATATTAAAAGAGTTGACATACTGTAAATTTAAATCTGCAAGTAAAAAATAAGCAATGTGAGCTTTGACATTTCAGATTTCTTATTCACATCCGCGCAGGAAAAAACATGACAAATTTGCAACATGTGCACAGGTCCTATGACACCATCTGCCATGACATCCATTGTGGCAAACTCATCCACCTTTTGCATTAGTGTTGCATTTGGGTCAATGTGCTGAGAAAAGGAGATTGGCTAGATGTCAAGTCCACTAGGTTGCTATTGACTGAAGCATCTAAGGAGTTACCGTATGCTGCTCCATACATGTCCTGGCCACATGAGACGTACATATACATTCCACAACTCCAATTGTTTAAAGGTAATGTATGATCAAAAGAATATCTGCTGTTGAACCCCTTACCAATAAATTACATACTGGTACATCATATACCAACTGCCTGACTTTTCTGAGCCCGCGTCTTTGCCGGCAGATGATAGTTGTGTAATGCTGCTTTCACATCTGCATTATGATGTAATTCACAGCAGATCCAGCAGATGTTGCTGCATCTGCGAGATCTGCCACATAACGGCTGACTTTCGGCACCAATCTGGCAAGCCCAATTCATTTTCTATGGGGCTCGCCGCAAGTCAGCCATTATGCGGCAGATCCAGCAGATGTGGCAACATGTGCCGGATCTGCCAGGTATTACACATAAATGCAGATGTGAAAGGGGCTTAATTTAGCCATCATCTGCCTCTATAAGCCATGTGTGAAGTGGAGGTTTCACCCTTGTCTGCTATCTTTTTAAAGGGGAAGTCCCAACAACAAAGTACATATTAATAGATAGAGGTGACAGACGATAGTGTGGCACCCTGCTATTACAGGTATCCACAGGACCACCTACAGCATGGATGGATTTCTACAACAGGTAACCCTAATACACACAACACCTTCCACCCCAGAACAGTAGGGGGAGCTCCCCTTTCTGCCTTTAAGCAAAATCCCCTATAAATACTGCTGCTGGGGGTGGAGTTACCCAGAGAGTGCAGTCGCTAGGAGAACTGTGAAGACGTCCTGGTGTGTCGGAGCCATGCTAGGCCCAAGCCAGTTGACCAGCCTAGCCAATGTGAGGGCCTGAGAGTGAGGTTGAAGGCAAGGCTTAAGGAGTAGAGAAGCAGACTGGAGGCAGAGGAGCCATATCGGTTCATCCCAGGAAGCAACCCGGACACCGGAGACCGAGTCTGCAGAAGAGTATCAAGCCCAGCAGAGACACCGGTTCACCGAGGAGACTCTAGTTTCCCAGTTGCCTGTTACGCAACCAATAGGGGAGCCAGGGACTGCAGGAGAAGTTATAGCGGAAGCCCACACAGAGGTTCTCGACACTACAGAATGGGTGAGAGAAAGACACCCAGGAGATCAGACTTAGTTCTACACGAGTCAGAGATTTCAACAAGGGGAAAAGAGACAAGGAGGCCTAACCCATCACTCAGTGTGGAAATCCAGAAGTGCCTCCCGACCACCTGGACCGTGCCTGCAATACCATACAGAAACGATCCACAGTGTGTGTCAGTTTGTCCATCCCTGAACCTGTTCGGCCTAGAGACAGTCCGGCTGCCTAATCACCTCCCCGTGCAAATTCCTGTCACCTCATCACTGCCCCAGGGACCCCGCTCCACCTGTGGGGAGCTGTACCACCCAAGATGCCTGTACATCATCCCCGGAGGTCTGAAGTAGCGCTAGTGCCTTCACCAGAATCCACAGGTGGCATCACGAGACTTTATTATTTTACCCTTTATTCAACTGAACCACAGAGCTACGGGCCCTGGCACCAGCTGCCAAGACAGCACCCCCATATAATGCCCGAGTACCGAGTCCCCATAGACCCCTGGGCGGGTCAATATCAGGTACAAGTCCCCTAAGTATAAAGTATAAAAAAGTTTTTAAAAAATGTATATATAAAAATTCAAATGAATATCCATAGTATGACAAAACACCCTTACAGACATCAGTGAGTCTTCTCCAGTCTGTTGCTTCTATGGCCATTTGGATGTTATGTCTGTATACTGTTATTGGTATCTCAAGAAGGCTGTCCCACAAACATATCCAGAAAATTGAAAATAGGGTAAAGGGTTCCACTTTCAGAAATAAATGATAACTAAAGGGGTTGTTCACTACTTTGACAACCTCTTCTCATTTCCCATGTTTGCTCCCAGGGGCGTAACTACCGGCATAGCAGACGTAGCGGTCGCTTTGGGGCCTGGCCCTTGTGGGGGGCCCGGACCCAGCGCCGCTACGCTGCTATCCGGTCAGCAGCTACAGCCCCCCCCAGTAGGTATATACAGGCCCCCCACTCCTCTGCTGCACACGTCACCTGTAAAGGAATACATCATACTTACTTATCCCTGCCGGCTGCCGCCGCTCTGCACCGCGCTCCGTCTTCATCCGGCTTCTTCCTGGTTGTGACGTCATTGCCTGCACCCGGCGGTCACAACCAGGAAGAAGCCAGATGAAGCCGGAGCGCGGTGCAGAGCGGTGACAGCGGCAGCCGGCAGAGATAAGTAAGTATGATGTATTCCTTTACAGGTGACGTGTGCAGCAGAGGAGGAGTGGGGGGGCCTGTATATACCTACTGGGGCCTGTATATACACACTGGGGGCCTGTATATTCCCACTGGGGGCCTGTATATTTCCACTGGGGGCCTGTATATTCCCACTGGGGGCCTGTATATTCCCACTGGGGGCCTGTATATTCCCACTGGGGGCCTGTATATACCCACTGGGGGCCTGTATATACCCACTGGGGGCCTGTATATACCCACTGGGGGCCTGTATATACCCACTGGGGGCCTGTATATACTCACTGGGGCCCTGTATATACCCACTGGGGCCCTGACTGTATATACCCACTGGGGGCCTGTATATACCCACTGGGGGCCTGTATATACCCACTGGGGGCCTGTATATACCCACTGGGGCCCTGACTGTATATACCCACTGGGGCCCTGACTGTATATACCCACTGGGGCCTGTATATACCCACTGGGGGCCTGTATATACCCACTGGGGCCCTGTATATACCCACTGGGGAGGCTGCTGTATACCACTGGGGCTGCTGTATATACTGCTGGGGCCTGTATATACCACTGGGGAGGCTGCTGTATACCACTGGGGCTGCTGTATATACTGCTGGGTCCTGTATATACCACTGGGGAGGCTGCTGTATACCACTGGGGCTACTGTATATACTGCTGGGGCCTGTATATACCACTGGGGAGGTTGCTGTATACCACTGGGGCTGCTGTATATACCACTGGGGAGGTTGCTGTATACCACTGGAGCTGCTGTATATACCACTGGGGAGGCTGCTGTATACCACTCGGGCTGCTGTATATACCACTGGGGAGGCTGCTGTATACCACTGGGGCTACTGTATATACTGCTGGGGCCTGTATATACCACTGGGGAGGCTGCTGTATACCACTGGGGCTACTGTATATACTGCTGGGGCCTGTATATACCACTGGGGAGGTTGCTGTATACCACTGGGGCTGCTGTATATACCACTGGGGAGGTTGCTGTATACCACTGGGGCTGCTGTATATACCACTGGGGAGGCTGCTGTATACCACTCGGGCTGCTGTATATACCACTGGGGAGGCTGCTGTATACCACTGGGGCTACTGTATATACTGCTGGGGCCTGTATATACCACTGGGGAGGCTGCTGTATACCACTGGGGCTACTGTATATACTGCTGGGGCCTGTATATACCACTGGGGAGGCTGCTGTATACTACCACTGGGGAGGCCTGTATACCACACTGCTGGGGGCTGTATACCTATGCTGGAGTCCACCCTCGGCTTATACACAAGTCAATAGGTTTTCCCAGGTTTTGGGGGCAAAAGTAGGGTGGTCGGCTTATACACGAGTATATACGGTAAACTGGGTGGCGTCAGACTGTTAACACCGATTCGGTAAGGGGGTGTGTCTTGAAGGGGGCGTGTCATTGGTGGCGTGTCTTGGAGGGGGCCCCGTTCAAAAGTTTGCTATGGGGCCCTGCCAGTTCTAGTTATGCCCCTGTTTGCTCCCATTGTGCCGGCGCCTTTCCTCCGGTGTTGGCACTCACTGATCCTGCGTGCAGCATGTCTAGGGCTTTATCTTGTATGTTGCTGATTCTGGTACCTTGGTGTGGCTAAGTTGTCAGTCTGGTTATGTTCAGAGTTATTCTCCATGCTGATTCTGGAAAGGGTTGTAACATTCAGGTGTTTTTACTTCCAGGGATTACTCTGCTTTTTAACTGAGATGCTTCACCCAGTTTGCTGCCAGTCGCACACTTTGCCTGAAGTGCTCCTGTGCATATCTTAATCTCCGTTACTGACCCGGACTGACCTTTGTTTACTCTTTTCCTGTACCTGTTATCTTTTCCCTGGTTTTTGATCCTTGTTTTAGCCTCTCTTTATTCCTTGAATCCTTGGCATGCTCTCCTGGCATACTTGACCTTGGATCACTATTTGACCACATCTCTGTCTTCTGATGTATGGTGAACTCTCCTGGAACTTACCTTGGTTTGCCTGGCCACTCTGGGGTCTCTATCCCTGTAAGTAGTGACTGTGTTCATCCTAGTCTTTTTATAGTGACCTACTTCACATTCTATGTCACAACCCTGCTACTGCAGTGACTAGCATCACACTCACTCTCCTGGAGCTCACGTGTAGGTTGTGAAATCACACAAGCCTTAAGCCCAATCACTGCCGGCTTTCCTCTCCTTGCCTTCAGACATATACGTAATCAACAGGAAGTGAGTGGCTCGCCACAGCTCTCACTCCCTCCTGATTACTTAGTCGTTGGAAGATGGGGATAGTGAAGCCGGCGCTTATTGGAGTAGGGCTTGTGTGATGTCACAACCTTGTTTGAGCCCCAAGAGAGTGAGTGCCAACACTGCTGGAGCAATGTCAACAGTTGGATGGAAGTAGAAGCTTTTTTTTTTTTTTAATGGGGGCAAACATAGGGAGTTGGGAGAGGTTGCCCAAGTAGTGAACAACCCTTTTAAAAATATCTGTCTGTATCTGATTTTAATTATTACAAAAAAATAGAGGTGACAGATTTCCTTTAAATCAGATAAGATAGTTACTAATTAGAAATCATCCAGACATCTAGTATAAACTTGGCACCTGCTAGATCTGAAGAGTTGCTAAAAAGGACTTTGTTTTATCTCCTCGTGGCTGTATTCCTTGTATTTACATCACATCTACTGTTTATCGACACGCTGTTCTCAAACGTCATTATGTCCCTATCTGGCCAAAGTGAAAATCCTTCCAAATCGTTTGATGAAGTATGAATTTTAGCAGGCAAGTCGATGAACTCTGGCTGCTATGCGAGTTGTCTTGTTACAAAGGCTGAGCGTACAATTAAATCACTTCCCTAAAGTGGATAATTACTTCTAAGCACAATCTTATGCTTCAAAAATAACTAAACTTTAATTTGCTTTTGTCATTATTGTGGAACGTTATAAATGTTCGTTATTGACTTCATTATCAAAGTGGCCTCAAACCCATAGCGTTCTCCAAGCTTGTTATTGTGCGACATCCGTACTTCATTTGTAATACCACGTTGGTGTTTGGAGGTTACCACTCCGTCATGACAATGACAAAAAGGAAACGATTCATGGCGCCAGGGTGCACTTAGTTTACTCAGATTTTTGGTGATGTGATGTTGTGCATTCCATTAATTGATGAAACGGTGATTTGCAACCATTTACTAGTGAAAGCATAACAGGTACACCTACAGGTGTGCTCAAAAGTTTACATACCCCGGCAGATTTTTTGCTTTCTTGGCCTTTTTTCAGAGAATATGAATGATAACACAAAAGCTTTTTTTCCACTCATGGTTAATGGTTGGGTGAAGCCATTTATTGTCAAAATACTGTGTTTTCTCTTTTTAAATCATAATGACAACCAAAAACATCCAAATGACCCTTATCAAAAGTTCACATACCCTGGTGATTTTGGCCTGATAACATGCACAGAAGTTGACACAAATGGCTTTGAATGGCTAATATAGGTAACATCCTCACCCGTAACCTGATTGCTTGTAATCAGCAGGGGCGTAAATACAATAGGTGTAGGGGTTGCGATTGCACCCGGGCCCTGCAGCTTAGAGGGGCCCCAAAAGTCCCTTTGGCCTATAGAAAAAGACTAATACTATTAAAGGTTTCCAATAATTGGTGACCCCGTTGGAGCTTTCGCATCAGAGCTTCTGGGCCTGAGGTTACGCCACTGGTAATCAGTGTGTTCTGCCTCCACCCTCATAATAGGTCAGGTGTACATGTGATGAGCAGATATGGTTTTCATATGCATTTATTTCTAGAAGTTTCCTAGAAAACTCCATCTCACTTTAACAGTTGAATATTGAATTAACCCAATAGTATCTTGCTCATTTTAGTGTGTATGTGAATCTCTGTTACCAAGCAAGAAAAAGATATCTGCATCCTGGTACATGACCTGCACCCACTATTACACACTGTGATAACTGGTCGCGTAGAGACATTTATGTTATAACATACCAGAGACCATTCTGTTGCATCCTGCTTTGGGGTACCACACATGTCTATGTGAATGAAGTACAGATTATGTCTATGAAAGTTGTGTCACCCATGGGAGGTAATGATTTGCTGTTTAGTGCACTCTGTCTATGACAAAGCAGCCATAGAGAAGCATCTGATAAATGGAAAATGTTCTCCTCTCTTGAACTTTGCCAGTGCCTGATGTGATGCCAAAAGACAAGAGATTTGTTCAAACATTCAATTTTTTAAATAGACTAGTAACTAGGTCCAAAATGTTGTCCCCGATGTCCTTTCACAGCTCTTTGGTGTTGGCCATGATGGAGAGGTTGGAGTGTGATTGCGTGGATGATGTCTTTTATACAGGTAACGAGTTCAAACAGGAGCAATTATTACAGCTAATGAGAGCAGAGTAGGAGGGAAAAAATCTAACATGTCTGTGAGAGCCAGAATTCTTGCTGGATGGTAGATGATCAAATACTTTTTTCGTGCAATAAAATGCAATTTCATTATTTTAAAAACCTACAATGTGATTTTCTGGGTTTTGTTTTTTAGATTATGTTTCCCAAAGTTGAAGTGTACCTACGATAAAAATTGCAGACCTCTCCATTCTTTGTAGGTGGGAAAACTTGCAAAATTGGCAGTGCATCAAATACTAATTTTCTCCACCGAATCAAATGGAACTAAAATGTAAATCTTATACTCAGAATCAACTTCATACGCTTAGTCTCATTAGTTTGTTAGAAAATGTAAGGTAAAAGGCCACATGGAACCTTGAAAAGGCTTAACAGTAAATAACCTACCCTATTTTTCAGATTAGAAGACATACTTTTTACCTCCAAATTGGGGTGAAAATGGGGGTGCATTTTATAATCCGAATTTTGGTGGAAATCTTGCTTACCAACAGGGCTTGCGGTGGTGGTAGTTGAGCTGGAGGTACAGGAACCAGGGTCGCCAACGGACTTCGGCAGTGGGGCAATGCTGCAGGCTTGGAGATGGAGCTGTCACAGCGGTGTGCAACAGGCGCCATTGGTACTTCTGGGTCCGGCAGGCAAATGGCTGCCTAGGTGGCACAGGCGCAGATTGAGATCTCAGAGATCTGAGAGTGCAATCTGTGCCTGTGCTGCCTCTACCATGATGGACGTCAAGAAAATGACTGTAGATGATTATATGGAAATTTCGGCTGTCTGAAATCTTGATCTGCCCAAAATCTTGATCTGCACCTGCACTTCATACGCAGCCATTTTCAGTCAGTCGGTTTATTAATTTTAATTGGTTGAGGCCCAGCGTTACATAGACCCCTATCAATGGCTTAAATGAGAGAGGCTACAGTCCAAATACATTTAACCCGTTTTTGGAATGTTTAATGATTGAGTTAAAATTACAGTAAAAAGTATTTTTTAATTTAAAATATGCAAGAATTAAAATTAAGCATATTTTTGGCGACGAGATATAATAGAATTATCATCAGTATTTAGTGGATGATTTTTTCTATTGGGGTCTGGTGTTGAGGGAATTCTCTTGTTCTGCCATAACCTCAAATATAATGCAAATAATTATTTTAATAGAACACTAAATTGAGACAACTCATACTTTTAATTGTCTGTTTGCGAAAGGTGTTTCCTTACCTCTAACAGGGATATATGGAAGCGTTGCAATTGTTCTTGTATGTATAAGTACTTTTGTTTTACCTATGGGTGGGAAAATAAATGCCAATGTATCAAACTCCTGATTAGATGGATGTTTAGAAGGCGGTGGCAGTCTTAAGACCCAGTCACACATAGTACCGCTCCAGCGATCCCGATAACAATCTGCTGGGATCACTGGAGCGTCGCTACCTGATCGCTGGGGAGTTGTCAAACAGGCAGATCTCCCCAGCGATCAGGGCCATGGGAGCCACCTCCCACATCGCTGAAGGCGATGTCAGCGTCCTCCCTGCTTAACGTTGCCTTATAGGCAGCGCTAAGCAGGGAGAACGCTGGTAACTATGATAAACAGCGGGTATCCAGGCAGCGCGCACTGCCTGGATACCCGCTGTTTATCATAGTTACCACCGTCCTCCCTGCTTACAGGCAGTGCTAAGGCGGTGGCAGTCTTAAGGCCCAGTCACACATAATACCGCTCCAGCGATCCCGACAGCGATAACAATCTGCTGGGATCACTGGAGCATCGCTACCTGATCGCTGGGGAGTTGTCAAAAAGGCAGATCTCCCCAGCGATCAGGGCCATGGGAGCCACCTCCCACATCGCTGAAGGCGATGTCAGCGTCCTCCCTGCTTAACGCTGCCTTATAGGCAGCGCTAAGCAGGGAGAACGCTGGTAACTATGATAAACAGCGGGTATCCAGGCAGCGCGTGCTGCCTAGACACCCGGTGTTTACCATGGTTACCAGCCAGTGAGGTCACTGATCGCTGGTTTCTCGCTGTCACACGCAGCGATGCGTGCTGACCAGCGGGAAACCAACGATCTAAAAATGACCCGCAGCACTTTGCAGCGATCACCGACCTCACAGCAGGGGCCTGATCGCTGCAAAATGTCACACAGAACGACATCGCTGGAGAGATCATTGTAACGTCATAGTTACAACAATCTCTCTAACGATGTCGTTATGTGAGACAGGGCCTTTAGGCTTACTTGAATTGTGCTTTGTGTTTATTTAAAGGGGGTGACATGTTCCCTTTAACTTAAGGTTGTTGTTGGATTGTTATCTCGTATTTCTACGGTGATATCTACAAAGATATAGAAATTTAGTTTAAGCAAGATTGTTACAGTTACACCAGGAGGTTACACCATATATGCATACAGCAGGAAATATACCTTTTAGGCGGCCGTCACATGGTTTAATATCGCTAGCGATATTGTTAGCGATCACGTGCATGCGCGATCGCTAACAATATCGTTCATATCGCTGGTGAGCTGTCACACAGACAGACTCACCAACGATGTGGGCCAGCGAGTTCGTTGGTAACTATGGTACACATTGCGTTACTAGGCGCCGCGCGGCGCTTAGTAACCCGACGTTTACCATAGATACCATCTCCCAGCATAGGCTCTGCAGCTGGGAGATCGTTCATCGTGGTGTCACACACCACGATGAGGCAGATTGATCAAGCATTTATCGCTTGATATGAGCTCCGGCTCACAAATCTGCGATGTCACGATCAAGCGATTTTACATTGTAAAATCGCTTGATTACACGCAGCGACGCACAAACGATATCGCTTAAGCGATCAAAAAGCAGATCACTTAAGCGATATCGTTCAAGAAATTGATGCGTGTGACGGCCGCCTAAGTTATACAATGATTTGCACAATGATCTACTGGAGATTTGTGGCAAGTACTGCTCTTGTTAAGAACGCTGAAGGGAAAGGATCTGGGTAAGCTTACACTCGCCTAATACTCCTTTCAATATTGCACTCTGAAAATAAAAAAAATATGAAAAATTATAAAAAATGTTTTAAAAAATTATAAAAAACATCTATAGAAAGCAGTTTATTATGTGATCTTTTCAATAATCGGTTTGTAACAAGAATCACTATATCTTTATAGGTTACTCAGTATATACAGTCATGGCCAAAAGTATTGACACCCCTGCAATTCTGTCAGATAATACTCAGTTTCTTCCTGAAAATGATTGCAATCACAAATTCTTTGGTATTATTATCTTCATTTAATTTGTCTTCAATGAAAAAAACACAAAAAGAATTGTCCTAAAGCCAAACTGGATATAATTCCACACAAAACATAAAAAAGGGGGTGGACAAAAGTATTGGCACCCTTAGAAAAATCATATGATGCTTCTCTAATTTGTGTAATTAACAGCACCTGTAACTTACCTGTGGCACCTAACAGGTGTTGGCAATAACTGAATCACACTTGCAGCCAGTTGACATGGATTAAAGTTGACTCAACCTCTGTCCTGTGTCCTTGTGTGTACCATATTGAGCATGGAGAAATGAAAGAAGACCAAAGAACTGTCTGAGGACTTGAGAAACCAAATTGTGAGGAAGCATGAGCAATCTCAAGGCTACAAGTCCATCTCCAAAGACCTGAATGTTCCTGTGTCTACCGTGCGCAGTGTCATCAAGAAGTTTAAAGCCTATGGCACTGTGGCTAACCTCCCTAGATGGGGACGTAAAAGACAAATTGACAAGAGATTTCAACGCAAGATTGTGCGGATGGTGGATAAAGAACCTTGACTAACATCCAAACAAGTTCAAGCTGCCCTGCAGTCCGAGGGTACAACAGTGTCGACCCGTGCTATCCGTCGGCGTCTGAATGAAAAGGGACTGTATGGTAGGATACCCAGGAAGACCCCACTTCTTACCCCAAGACATAAAAAAGCCAGGCTGGAGTTTGCCAAAACTTACCTGAGAAAGCCTAAAACGTTTTGGAAGAATGTTCTCTGGTCAGATGAGACAAAAGTAGAGCTTTTTGGGCAAAGGCATAAACATAGAGTTTACAGGAGAAAAAAAGAGGCATTCAAAGAAAAGAACACGGTCCCTACAGTCAAACATGGCGGAGGTTCCCTGATGTTTTGGGGTTGCTTTGCTGTCTCTGGCACTGGACTGCTTGACCTTGTGCATGGCATTATGAAGTCTGAAGACTACCAACAAATTTTGCAACATAATGTAGGGCCCAGTGTGAGAAAGCTGGGTCTCCCTCAGAGGTCATGGGTCTTCCAGCAGGACAATGACCCAAAACACACTTCAAAAAGCACTAGAAAATGGTTTGAGAGAAAGCACTGGAGACTTCTAAGGTGGCCAGCAATAAGTCCAGACCTGAATCCCATAGAACACCTGTGGAGAGATCTAAAAATGTCAGTTTGGAGAAGGCACCCTTCAAATATCAGGGACCTGGAGCAGTTTGCCAAAGAAGAATGGTCTAAAATTCCAGCAGAGCATTGTAAGAAATTCATTGATGGTTACCAGAGCTAGTTGATCGCAGTTATTTTTGCTAAAGGTTGTGCAACCAAGTATTAGGCTGAGGGTGCCAATACTTTTGTCTGGCCCATTTTTGGAGTTTTGCGTGAAATGATCAATGTTTTGCTTTTTGCTTCATTCTCTTTTGTGTTTTTTCATTGAAGACAAATTAAATGAAGATAATAATACCAAAGAATTTGTGATTGCAATCATTTTCAGGAAGAAACTGAGTATTATCTGACAGAATTGCAGGGGTGTCAATACTTTTGGCCATGACTGTAGATGTACAAGTTTAACCTCTTAGTTATCTGCTCATGGTTAAGAAACTAAAATTGAAACATGTGCACGATACCTATTTCACAACTGTCACAGCAGATCCTTGTGACCGGGGCGAGTATCCTTTATTTATAGCATTATATATTAGTTTGCTGAATGCTCTGAAAAAACGTGCAAGATGAGTGAATAAATTATACAAAATTTGTGTAGGTAAGTGGTTACAATATACCCATAAGCACTATACCTATAAAGCCACGGTCACACGATCAGTATTTGGTCAGTATTTCACATCAGTATTTGTAAGCCAAAATCAGGAGTGGAACTCTCAGAGGAAAGGTATAATAGAAACATGTGCTCCACTTCTGCATTTTTCACCCACTCCTGGTTTTGGCTTACAAATACTGATGTCAAATATTGACCAAATACTGATCGTGTGACCGTAGCATAAGGATTTCACAATGTGTATAGGCAGGTATTCTGCCTATACCTTTGAGCCTTAATTACCTCGGCCGTGTCTCTGATCATTGAACACATTGTACTTCTGGACCTTCCAGGGAGGTTACAGATCTATAATATAACAAGTCTGGAGGATTATGGGCTCCTGGTCTCTTCATGTTTGAATCTTTTAGCAATTTCAACAGTGCTGCATCCATCTATAAGTATTTTAACAATTTTTAACTTTTCAGAGTTAGTTACATCTCTTTTTTGGCCCATCTTGCCCGAGGAAACCAAGCAGCCTAACAATTATACACACCTTAATTAGGGATGTTGTATTGTAGGCCTCATCCTCCCTCATTACACAGATATAAATCACCTTATTTGCATAAGTATTCAACCATATACAAAGCAGAGTTGGAAAATCTGCTTAAAACGAATGATATGGTCAAAATACTCAAGTGCCTGATAATCATGTGAACAGTGTCTAAAGAAAAATCACAGTCTGCTATGCAGGTGATCACAGGCTGGTCTTCACATGATTGGTATAATATCAGACATGGAGGTCCCATCCTACCATAGGCCATAGGCACCATTTGTTCTTATCACAAACATGTTAATGGACACATAGAATGACCCTGGAAGATGCAGTATGTCTTTGGAGTGTGGAAGGGAACCAAAGAACCCAGAGGAAACTCATGCAAACACAGGGAGAACATACAAACTCCTTATAGATGTTGTCCCTGGTGGGATTTGAACCCAGGACCCCAGCGCTGCAAAGTAACAGTGCAAATCACTATATTAATCCAGTTTCGCATTTCCAATTTTATGGCCTGAGAATGAAATGTGGTATCCTGACCCAAACTCAAGAGACTGACAATAATACTTAAGGGGTTAAGAGGCAGGGCTCAGTACTGCTTGCTGATGTTAGTTGAGAATGCTACAAAAATCAGGGAAAAAGTGGTTTAAATGCACTTTTTTCCTGAGTCCCTTGCATTTTCGCCTTGCCTTAGTGCATGTAGTGTCTGCGGCAGCTGTATATATGCTTACATTTGGTTGTGTGTCACTACTCCTCAAGGTGACCAGTTGGATTTTCTCTCCATTTTCCCCTCTTTTTGCCTTGTAAGAACCTATTGCACTTTTCTATCCACAGTTTATTTGCTGACGATAGTGTCAGATGCTGGCTGTCTACCAATGTAAGTCCAATGCTCGAAAGGGGCTAACGGGTTTTTCTATATACAGGTAGCAAAATTGTTACATTGGTCCTAGTGCAATACTTTATGCATTAATTAGTAATATAACAACTGTAGTAATGTCAGTAGGAAGGAATGGTGTAAAAGCCGCACTATTGGGAATAATTCACTCCAATGATCGATAATAATAAAAGGTGTCTTTAATTCTACACGTTTCAGGGATGACACTTGCCCTTTCCTTGGGAATAGTCACATGTGATCAGATGTGAATTTTCCTGAGGAAGGGGCAAGTGTCATCCCTGAAATGTGTAGAATTAAAGACACCTTAAATTATTATTGCTCATTGGAGTGAATTATTCCCAATAGTGCGGCTTTTACACCATTCCTTTTTACCGACATTATTATCTTCCTTTGGTGGTTGCAGTGGTCGTGGTTACAGGTTTTTGGTTGTGTCTTTACAAAACCCTCCAGGGTGAGCTCCTAACCTGTAACTTCCACCATTGTACATACTGATAAGACCATATTCTGCACTAATTTGTCTTTCCAGCTTTCTCTCTACAAACAACTGTAGTAGGAATACAGTGCACAGGCCAAACATGGCAAACAAGCGGTAACACATGAAGAAAGCAAACGTTTTCCTGATAATTCCCATGGAAGACGATACTACGTGACAGATAAAGCAGCTATAAAGCAGTCAGCATTTTTCCGCTGTTCAGATTCATTTTATCTTGTACTTATAAGGAACAATTAAACTAATTAAAGTTTGACTATAAAATCGTTCCACTGACCAACTATGGAAAAAAAGACGAGACAATATTTGGTTGTTATTAAACAGTTGTCTACACTTCGGCTCCAGAGGTTGAGACAACTTTAGATATAATGAACAAATAAATTCCAGAAAATGCCACAAAGATTTGGGGATTTCCAATTTACCATTTATATAATGAGGGGCACAGCACTCCCCAAAAATACATAGCACTACAGGGTCTTGGCTGGATAGACTATAAAAGTAAGTTTTTGTAAATGTATATATATTTAGCAATATACCAAATTTATATTTTCCAAGCACTTGTTCAAAAGAGATTCATTAACTATTAATCGATATACTGTATTACATATCTAAAAGAAATCTAAAAGTTCAAGGAAACTGGTAAAATTAGGTGATATCCTCATTTACCGGTACATATTGAAAAATGCTGAATATTGGAGCTTGGCAATATGAAGTGACTGATAGGTACTCCACTATGTCTCTCCGCTATGTCTTTACATTATACCTCCAACTTCACAAGGTAAATATATTTATTTTTTACCTACTTATGTAACACCATAATAATAATACACAGAACTTTGCAAACATTATAAATTTCCACAATGGGGCTCACAATCTAAATTATAGATTGGTATGTCCAGTGGCCTACCTAATGTTACATGGGCCCTGATGCGAAATTTGGACCACCTCACACACAAGTTGGTTAGATGTATGAGCCCTTGTAGCATTCTGAATCCTGTAAATACGTATAAATGGACCTCCTCCACATTCATTATATATTAAAGTCCCTAATCCTGTTATATATGTCCCCATCCTTGTATATATCATCCCCATCCAGGTATAAATATCCCCCATTCAGGTATATATGGTCCTCTTCCTGGTATATATGAGCCCCAACCTGGTATATATGTCCTCCATTCTGGTATATTCAGTTGTGGCCAAAAGTATTGACACCCCTGCAATTCTGTCAGATAATACTCGGTTTCTTCCTGAAAATGATTGCAATCACAAATTCTTTGGTATTATTATCTTCATTTAATTTGTCTTCAATGAAAAAACACAAAAGAGAATGAAGCAAAAAGCAAAACATTGATCATTTCACACAAAACTCCAAAAATGGGCCATACAAAAGTATTGGCACTCTCAGCCTAATACTTGGTTGCACAACCTTTAGCCAAAATAACTGTGATCAACCGCTTCCGGTAAACTTCAATGAGTTTCTTACAATGCTCTGCTGAAATTTTAGACCATTCTTCTTTGGCAAACTGCTCCAGGTCCCTGATATTTGAAGGGTGCCTTCTCCAAACTGCCATTTTTAGATCTCTCCACAGGTGTTCTATGGGATTCAGGTCTGGACTCATTGCTGGCCACCTTAGAAGTCTCCAGTGCTTTCTCTCAAACCATTTTCTAGTGCTTTTTGAAGTGTGTTTTAGGTCATTGTCCTGCTGGAAGACCCATGACCTCTGAGGGAGACCCAGCTTTCTCACACTGGGCTCTACATTATGCTGCAAAATTTGTTGGTAGTCTTCAGACTTCATAATTCCATGCACACGGTCAAACAGTCCAGTACCAGAGGCAGCAAAGCAACCCCAAAACATCAGGGAACCTCCACCATGTTTGACTGTAAGGACCGTGTTCTTTTCCTTGAATGCCTCTTTTTTTCTCCTGTAAACTCTATGTTGATGCCTTTGCCCAAAAAGGGAGAACATTCTTCCAAAACGTTTTAGGCTTTCTTAGGTAAGTTTTGGCAAACTCCAGCCTGGCTTTATTATGTCTTGGGGTAAGAAGTGGGTCTTCCTGGGTATCCTACTATACAGTCCCTTTTCATTCAGACACAGACGGATAGTATGGGTTGACACTGTTGTACCCTCGGACTGCGGGGCAGCTTGAACTTGTTTGGATGTTAGTCGAGGTTCTTTATCCACCATCCGCACAATCTTGCGTTGAAATCTCTCGTCAATTTTTCTTTTCCGTCCACATCTGGGGAGGTTAGCCACAGTGCCATGGGCTTTAAACTTCTTGATGACACTGGGCATGGTAGACACAGGAACATTCAGGTCTTTGGAGATGGATTTGTAACCTTGAGATTGCTCATGCTTCCTCACAATTTGGTTTCTCAAGTCCTCAGACAGTTTTTTGGTCTTCTTTCTTTTCTCCATGCTCAATGTGGTACACACAAGGACACAGGACAGAGGTTGAGTCAACTTTAATCCATGTTAACTGGCTGCAAGTGTGATTTAGTTATTGCCAACACCTGTTAGGTGCCACAGGGAAGTTACAGGTGCTGTTAATTACACAAATTAGAGAAGCATCACATGATTTTTCTAAGGGTGCTAATACTTCTGTCCACCCCCTTTTTGTGTTTTTTTCATTGAAGACAAATTAAATGAAGATAATAATACCAAAGAATTTGTGATTGCAATCATTTTCAGGAAGAAACTGAGTATTATCTGACAGAATTGCAGGGGTGTCAATACTTTTGGCCATGACTGTATACTCCTCTTCCTGGTATATATGAACCCCAACCTGGTATATGTGTCCTCCATTCTGGTATATATGTCCCTATCCTGGGATACATAGTCCCCATCCTGGTATACAGTTAGGGCCAGAAATATTTGGACAGTGACACAATTTTCGCGAGTTGGGCTCTGCATGCCACCACATTGGATTTGAAATGAAACCTCTACAACAGAATTCAAGTGCAGATTGTAACGTTTAATTTGAAGGGTTGAACAAAAATATCTGATAGAAAATGTAGGAATTGTACACATTTCTTTACAAACACTCCACATTTTAGGAGGTCAAAAGTAATTGGACAAATAAACGTAACCCAAACAAAATATTTAGATTTTCAATATTTTGACCTCCTTACCGTGGATTGGGGCGACTTCGAGGCCCCCAGAGGTCCTCTATTCGGTATTAACAGGGGATGTCTTGTGGCTGTGTAATGGTATGTTTGACAATCCCGACTTCCCGCCGGCAGTAGACGCTACTAGATTTTTAATCTGGACCCACGATTCTAGGACACGTCTTGCTCAGACATTGATGGGTACCTCCTCTCTCCTACCTCTGGCTGACCTTAGTGCAGTCTCTCCTGGAGATGAGACTCCTTGGTTCCAATATTTTCAGCTTAGGTCCCTCATCACCTCTGCCCCCATCACCTGTGGCTCTTACTAGACAGATTACGGAGTTCGAATCGATTCTCCTACAAGATTCTATACTAGAGCATGTGATATCTCGAATTTATACCATTCTAGTGTCACAAGGTTAAGTTCGCTCTTTATGGTTTACTAGAGAGTGGGAAAGAGACTTAGTCATGACGTTCTCCCCTCAGGATTGGCTACCATTGGCTTGCAAGAGCCAAGAGACGAACTATAAAATCATCTCCCAATGGTACCTCTGCCCCCGGCTCCTGCATAGGCTTTTCCCTAATGTACCTGACCAGTGTTGGAGATGCAATTTGGATGATGGATCCTTCTTACACATCTGGTGGGATTGCCCTTCAATCCACAGGCTGTGGCAGAGGGTTTTTATTATTTACAATCAGGCCTTGGGGAAGGCGGTGCCGTGCACTCGATGACACCGGGTTCATTCAAAACAATAAAAACGGACTTGCTCAGACGCTGTCTTATGGCAGCCAGGACTGTCATTCTCAGAAAATGGAAATCCTAGCTCGCTCCAACGATCATGGACTGGGCATGGGAGATGGACCACCTCTGCAGAATGGAGAGGCTTTCAGCACATTCTGACAGACAACTTTCTAATTATATGCAGACTTGGGCTATATATTCAGAGAGACACCCGAATATACCAGACTTCTTTTAATGAATTGGCACGAGGGACTACTCTCAGTTTAAACAGGATAGATATCGAACTGGTCACCACTTCCTTTCTTACTACCTTCTTCTTTTCTTAACTGTTTCTTTTCTTCTCTTCTGTCCACATTTCTTGATAATAATGCTACCATGTCGCTTTTCAGCTCCCACTTAGGCCCTTAGGCTTTTTAGGGCTCTCGCCCTGATTGCCATGATTGTCCCATGGTTATCATGCATGGGGGGGTGACATGGGGAAGCCTTATAAGTGATTATGCTATTACTTGTTTATATTGAGACAATGGTATAGTTATGCTCATGGTTTTATGCATAGAAGTGAATTCAGGTGATATTTTTCCTAGTATTTACCTTCTAACTAGGTGAACTATCGGCTTATGTAATACTAGCTGTGAGCCCGATTCTAAAGAATCGGGAGTCTAGAATCTGTACCAATGAGAGTGGCGATTATGGGTATGGAGCTCAGTGGGGAAAGCACTGAGTTCCATGCCCAGCGCCTGGTTATGTTTTAGGGCACGACGGTCGGCGGCACTGTGGTCAGCGCTTTGAGCGCCGAAGTCTGTAGCTGGGCGAAGACCTTCGGTGTTCGCCCAGCTACTGGCAGGGGGCACCGGCAGATGTCGGGCTCCTTGTGGGGAGCAGTGGTGGAGCTCGGGCTCCAGGCGGGGGAGACCGCTGCAGCTCGGGCTCCTGTCGGGGAGCAACGCCGGAGCTCGGGCTTGTAGCGAAGGGCACCGCTGGAGCTCGGGCTCGTGGCTGGGGGCACCGCCGGAGCTCGGGCTCCTGCCGGGGACCACCGCCGGAGGTCGGGCTTGATGCGGGGGGGCACCGCAGGAGCTGGGGCTCGTGGCACCGCCGGAGCTCGGGCTCGTGGCGGGGGGCACCGCCGGAGCTCGGGCTTGTTGCGGGGGTCCCCGGCGGAGCTCGGGCTCCTGCCGGGGACCACCGCCGGAGGTTGGGCTTGTTGCGGGTGGCCCCGCAGGAGCTCGGGCTCCTGCCGGGGACCACCGCCGGAGGCACTGTGGAAGACATGGAGGCTATATGGTTTTTCAAAATGGCGCTGAATGTAAGGCGCTGTGCTCATTGGTTGTTGTGTGCTGGCGCTGACCAATGAGCATAGCGCCTCACTTCTCATAGAGATACATGGAGGAATGAGGCGCCTATTCTCATTGGTCGCTGTATATTTTTAAACATGGCGCCGTGATTCTGATTGGCGGCTGACTTCCCATAGAGATACATGGAGGAATGAGGCGCGAATCTCATTGGTTGGTGTATATTTTGAAATATGGCGCGGTGATTCTGATTGGCGCCTGACTTCCCATAGAGATACATGGAGGAATGAGGCGCTATTCTCATTGGTCGCTGTATATTTTTAAACATGGCGCCGTGATTCTGATTGGTGCCTGACTTTCTATAGAGATAGATGAAGGAATGAGGCTCGAATCTCATTGGCCGCGATGTATTTTTAAACCTGGCGTCGTGAATCTGATTGGTCGGCGCTCAGCGGGGAGACCGGGGAGTTGGATGCCTGGGGCCTGGTTATGTTTTGGGCCACGTCGTTCGGCGGCACTGCGTTCGGCGGTTTGAGCGCGGAAGTCTGTAGCTGGGCTTGTTGCGGGGGGCACCGCAGGAGCTCGGGCTCCTGGCGGAGAGCCCCACCGGAGGTCGGGCTTGTTGTGGGTGAGCTCTGGCGGGGTCAGCGGGGTGTAGGTGTGCAATGGCCGCTTGGCGGCATTGCTCGGCTGGGGCATGCGCCGGTGCCAATGCTTTGCGGCCAATGCTTCGTGGGTCGCGTGGCTGCTGGGAAGTATCGCCGAAACTTATGGAAGTGCGTTAGGGGAATTATATATATGATTATCAGTATCTATTATTTAATAGCCGCAGCGACTACCGGCGCTACTCCCGTGGCTTTGTCCGTGGGCCGAATGTCCAAGGCCCGGGGGGGGGGGGGGTGCTGGTGGATTTTTGTTTTTGTATTTTCTTGCTGACCAAGGGGGGGGGAGCTGTTGGAAAAAAAAATTCCTTTTTGCTGACCACTTTCAAAAATCGCAAGTAGGGCTGAAAAACGCATGCGAGTTAGGCTTTGCGAGTTTGCCTTTCCGAGTTTGCTACTGCGAGTTTGTAATTGCGAGTTTGCCATTGCGAGTTTGCCTTTCCAAGTTTGCTATTGCGAGTTTGTGATAGGGAGTTTGCCTTTGTGAGGCTGCCACGCACACGACGACGGAAACAGTGCCGAAGCTTACGGAAGTGAGTTAGGGTAATGATATATTAGATAGTAAGTACCAATTCAGATTGGGTTACAATGCGTCTTCCTGAGTTCTTTAAAACCAATGATCCCTTTATGGGTATCTTGTGGATGCAGCAGAGCTGGATGGAGCTGGTCTGTGTATCCAGTGTAGGCTGTATATTGCAGTCCTATGGTAAATGCCACAAACCCCTGGTGATCACACAGTGAACTCTCCGCTCTGCTACATGTGATCAGGGCTACAGATATTGAGAGATTTTTGTTTTGTAACATCATATCTTTGCCAAGTTTAAGACAATGCAGTAAGTTTCCCTGCAGTCCTATGTAAACCATAGAATGTGATAGTGCAGGTTTTGGCAAACATCACTCTGAACACAGAGCAGCTGTAGTCAGTGATGTAGCAGAGCTGAGTGTGTGACTCTGTGCTGAGCTGAGTCTGTGCAGTGGTTGTTGTTCTCTTGCTTCACCTGCAGTCCTATGTAAGTAATGCCACAAATGGAACATCATTTCACAAAAAGTTGTGTTATGTAGCAGACTCAGCTCTGCTACATGTGTAGGTGAGGTCAGCGATATAGTGGGGGGAAGTGTTGGACTCACTTGTTGTTGCTGGATGAGCCGGAAGCTGGCAGGACTGTGTGATCCGGGGTCTCAGGTCATTAGTGTCTGTCTGTCCGGTGTCCAGGACAGGGGGATGCTGCTGTTCTGTGGAGGGGGAGGCTGCATCTGACAGAGGGAGGGCTGCTCTGCAACAACTACAGAAAGAAAGAGAAATCTTTGTATCCTGGAGAAGCCGAGAGGAAGGAGAGAGAGAGAGAGAGAGAGTAGAGCTGAGTGATGTCAGTGTGTGCACCAGGGCCAGGAGCTCTGGAGAGGTTTGCTACTGCGAGTTTGTAATGGCGAGTTTGCCTTTCCAGGTTTGCTATTGCGAGTTTGCTATTGCGAGTTTGTGATAGCGAGTTTGTGATAGCGAGTTTGTGATAGCGAGTTTGTGATAGTGAGTTTGCCTTTGTGAGGCAGCCACGCACACGACGACGGAAACGGTGCCGAATATGACGGAAGTGATTTAGGGTAATTATATATTAGATACATAGTCTTTTTGTATAATTTTGATTGTTGGCTTACAGATATAATTTTTGAAAAAAACTAAGTTGACCTGGCACCACTGAGATGAGACCCAGTCTCCCTAAGTCAGTTTTACTTTTTCGATATTCATGGCCTGACTGCAATGTAGCAGCATCTTAGGGGTACAAATGGCTGTTAAGTTTGCGTTGGAGCACTCAGGGCTGGTCCAGACATTGAGGTCCATAGTTACACCATTGATATTGAACATAGAAAACCAGTCTCATATTATAGGACTTAGCAATATAATTTATTTTTACAATGCTAATGTTTTATTGAACATAGTTTAAGCTTGGCAAATACATTCTGCAAGCTGTGGTTAACCAGACAGTGTTCTGTCCTAGTTCCTAGGTTATAGTCTTCAGCTTGGAGGTTGTAGAAGAGGTATGGACTTTAGAACTAAAAGGGAACCAACTACCAGGATTTAACCACCTGTAAATTAGTGCAACAAGTAGTTGGCATGTGCAGCATAATATCACAATTAGTTTTTTGACTTGCTGCATGACTATCCAAGCACAGGACCCCCGGCTGCTCTGCTGCATAGCTACCCTTGTGTTGCAAAATATGCCACTGTGCACGGGTCTAGCCATTTGTGTCGGGCTCCAAGCCATTGATGGGCTTCCTAGGTCTCAGGCCCTTCTTTAGTTAGGCTGGGTTCGTGCTTAAGCCTAGGGTGCCTACGTCAACCCAAGATGACCTCCCTGCCATACCAGTGCCAGATGACATCTGCCTGAGATGAACTTCGTGCCATACCAGCACCAGATGGCGTCTGCTGATGTTGGTGTCTGATGTTCTCCTGCAGTGCCAGTACTACTCCTGAGGTCTGTGTCTGACGTCCTCCTAATATGACTGTGCCAGATAATGTCAACCCGAGATGAGTTATCTGCCATGCCATTGCCTGATGACATCTCCTTGAGGTAGTTCTCTGTTATTCTCTCATGCCTGTGCTACGCCAGAGGCCTATGTCGAGCCCAGGGTTTGGGGTACTCGGGTATCAGGCTCTGTGGGTAGCGTTGCTGTGTCACGGGGAGTGGTGGCCGCGCCTGATCCCGTGTCCTGGGTATATCTTCAAAAAGGGGTTATATTTACAGGGGAAATCTATATACAGTTTGTTGTGACACCACCTGTAGTTTTTGGTGAGGTGTCACCAGCGCCACCACAGTCCGCCGGAGGTAGATGATAATGCGGCTAGTTTGGCAAAGTCCTCTACAGGTAGGTCTGGACCTCCGGGGCAGCGTTCCTGTAAAGGGAACAAGTTCATGCAAAGGAAACACAGGCAGAGGCAAAGTCACTTGTCTCCTGGGTACTTTACTGTTAGTTGTAGCAGCAGCGTTTACAGTTAAACAGTTCAGTACTTGAGATGTTACAAGACAGGTAGCGTAATGGGTGGCTGCAAGTGGACCCCAGGTGGTATGGTGGAACCCTTGGTGTACCTTCGTTAACTAACCCTTGTCTGTTCTTCCCCGCTTTGGATGGATCTATACCCAGTAGCTCCGTGTAGGTAGTACCGGGAGTCCCCTCCCTCGTTGGTGAGGAAGCAGGCAGACCCCTCCGATGGCAGGGTGCTGCAGCTAATGAACAAGCCACAGCAGCCGGTTGCCGACTGCAAGCTGGACTTGGCCGGTTCCTAGGGCACGGCGTTCCCCTGGTTAGACTAGAGTATCCCCTGGAGTATGGACGCTCCACGCTGAGGATCTCCCTTTCTTTCTAGGGCCCGTACTTCTCTTGTCGGCCGCCCTCTTTCAGGACCTCCTTAAGGTCCCTTCTTCTCTCCTCCGCTCCTACGGTGCGGCTTGTAACCGACCCGGTGTGACCTTCCGCCTCGTTCCACTTAGCAATCTTCCTAAAACCTCTCCTCTTCCTCCATCTTTCCCTGGTCCCTCAGCCGAGTGACCTAGCAGCAAAGACCTCCTTGAACCCCCTAGAGGTGAATTTATCCCCTCCCGGGTAACCTCCCACCCTCAAATGATGTGGGAGTGCTGGGAATGGGTCCCACCCACCATCCTAGGGTCCACCAGCAGCTGGAGCATCTGCACCTCTTTTACAGGTGCAGTACCCCTCTGTGACGTCTGCATTGGTGGGGCGCCACACCTATACTGGCGGTCTTCCTGTTATTGCTGTGCTAGATGTCAACCTGAGATATCCTCCTTACCCGATGTCTAGAGCCTTGCCCTGATATCTTGATGACTTCTCCCATTTGCCTTGGACTTTTGTCTTAGAGCTTTGTGACTTCACCTGATCTTAACTACACTTTATATTCTATACCTGAAATCATGCAGTGTCCTGTAGTCCTGCTGTATGCTACACCTTGTTCATGCTCAGCTGCCACAGATTCCGCTCTGATTAGTCCCGGGTTCCCCCTGTGAACAAGTGGGTCCACTTACTTCCCTTATAGACACTTGGCATCACCCTGGCATGACGGTTCAAGAGTATCGTGCAGCTTTGACAATGACTAGTCTGCACTAGGGGTTAAAAGAAAATTCCCTTAAAAAAAGTAATAACTATATTTCCAAGCCCTGCACTGTAGCCTTTTTCTTAAGCCTTTCAAAGCTGGTGTAACAATTGATGATTCAAGTGCTCTTTCCCAGAGCTCCTACGAATCTTGGAATCGCTGTTTTTGTACTAGTTACAGCACATTATTTGTTCCTAATCACACAATAATTGTATATCTATGCCCAAAATGACTGTTACTGATAAGTATGGTTTTGATGCTGAAAAGTTTACAAGTTCATTAAAAAAGCATCAATGTCAAAGGCCCACTTCATTTCTCTTTCCTATGTGTCAAAACAAAGATAATGGTCTCTGTGAAACAAAAGCAACATAACTTGTTGCTAACACAGTATGTCCTCATTATTTCTCAAATCTCACGTAAATTGGATATGTGCATTCCTGACACAGGACTAACAAGCTAAGGCCCGGCTCTAGACAAGCGCTTTTCCAGACCCAGTTAGTCCTGTATTGGACAGTTCAATAAGCCTGTAGTTCTCCATGCTGAAGAGGAAACGTCAAAAGCTCCTATGTTGTAAAACAAATATGTGCCCAGAAGTTCCTCCCCTGAGTGTTCACTGGCACTTACTCAGATGGACCTCGAGACCTAGACAAATTATAGCGACTGTAAACACATTTACACATTCCAGCGCGAATCGCCAAGGTGATTTATTGTGGTGTTGGGCACTTACAGACTAGTAATAAGTACATGCATTTATTTTCTTGTAGACCCAAGATCCAAAGCATGACATAAAGTTCTGTATAGATGGTACAAGAGGAACAAGTGAACTGTGTGTTTAGCAGCACCAGAGTCGTATATATTTTATATCAAAAAGCCCAAACCAGGACTCAACAACAAGGTTTATGTGAAAATACAAAAATCAAGTTTATTTAGTACAAATTATATATGCAGAAACAAAGCACCAGCACACACTATTAAGAACCTTTAAAAATATATTAAAACCTCCACTTGAGGTTGTGGGTGTGCTCCCGATGTGCCATAATGCAAATGGACCACCTAAAAAGTGCAAGTCAAATAGTTTGTCTACAAATGTACACCTATCTATACAATAAGAATCCTAACTGCTACATACAAAGGGATACAGAAAAGTAGGTATCACCCATACATATATATATATATATATATATATATATATATATATATATATATATATATACCATAGATAATGCTTGCATGCATGCAGATAAGGACACATGGATGGTAAGTACACACCAGGGGCGTAACTAGAACTGGCAGGGCCCCATAGCAAACTTTTGAACGGGGCCCCCTCCAAGACACGCCCCCAATGACACGCCCCCTTCAAGACACACCCCATTACCGAATCGGTGTTAACAGTCTGACGCCACCCAGTTTACCGTATATACTCGTGTATAAGCCGACCCGTGTATAAGCCGACCCCCCTACTTTTGCCTCCAAAATCTGGGAAAACCTATTGACTCGTGTATAAGCCGAGGGTGGACCCCAGCACAGGTATACAGGCCCCCCAGTGGTATACAGGCCTCCCCAGTGGTAATATACAGCAGCCTCCCCAGTGGTATATACAGGCCCCAGCAGTACATACAGCAGCCCCAGTGGTATACAGCAGCCTCCCCAGTGGTATATACAGGCCCCAGTGGTATATACAGCAGCCCCAGTGGTATATACAGGCCCCAGTGGTGGTATATACAGGCCCCAGTGGTGGTATACAGGGTATACAGCTCCCAGCACAGGGTATACAGCTCCCAGAGTCCCAACACACACAGGGTATACAGCTCCCAGAGTCCCAGCACACACAGGGTATACAGCTCCCAGAGTCCCAGCACAGGGTATACAGCTCCCAGCACAAGGTATACAGCTCCCAGCACAGGGTATACAGCTCCCAGCACAGGGTATACAGCTCCCAGCACAGTGTATACAGCTCCCAGCACAGGGTATACAGCTCCCAGAGTCCCAACACACACAGGGTATACAGCACCCAGAGTCCCCCAGCACACACAGACAGCCGTATACAGCTCCCAGAGTCCCGGCACACACAGGGTATACAGCTCCCAGAGTCCCGGCACACACAGGGTATACAGCTCCCAGAGTCCCCCAGCACACACACACAGCCGTATACAGCTCCCAGAGTCCCGGCACACACAGGGTATACAGCTCCCAGAGTCCCCCAGCACACGCAGACAGCCGTATACAGCTCCCAGAGTCCCCCAGCACACGCAGACAGCCGTATACAGCTCCCAGAGTCCCCCAGCACACACAGACAGCCGTATACAGCTCCCAGAGTCCCGGCACACACAGGGTATACAGCTCCCAGAGTACCCCAGCACACACAGACAGCCGTATACAGCTCCCAGAGTCCCGGCACACACAGGGTATACAGCTCCCAGAGTCCCCCAGCACACGCAGACAGCCGTATACAGCTCCCAGAGTCCCCCAGCACATGCAGACAGCCGTATACAGCTCCCAGAGTCCCCCAGCACACACAGACAGCCGTATACAGCTCCCAGAGTCCCCCAGCACACGCAGACAGCCGTATACAGCTCCCAGAGTCCCGGCACACACAGGGTATACAGCTCCCAGAGTCCCCCAGCACACGCAGACAGCCGTATACAGCTCCCAGAGTCCCGGCACACACAGGGTATACAGCTCCCAGAGTCCCGGCACACACAGGGTATACAGCTCCCAGAGTCCCGGCACACACAGGGTATACAGCTCCCAGAGTCCCAGCACACACAGGGTATACAGCTGAGCTCCCAGAGTCCCAGCAGCACACACAGACAGGGTATATATACAGCTCCCAGGGTCCCAGCAGCACACACAGACAGGGTATATACAGCTCCCAGGGTCCCAGCAGCACACACAGGGTATATAGAAGCCCCCCCTCACAGTAAGGCCTCCCCATGCTGCCGGCTGCTCACTATCAATAAATATTGTTATTAGCGGCGCCTCTCACCCTCACTCCGGGCTCAGTGCAGCAGCAGCTCCTTCCAATCCTGCTTGTTGACTGCTGTGCTGTGAGTGTGACCGGTCACTCGGTCAGTAAGTTACCAGTACTAAGGAAAAGGACTCACTCGGAGCGAGGTCACAGGCCGGCCAGGGGGCGGAGACCAACTCCGGTGCAGACTGCTGCAGAGAACACACAGGGTCAGGCAGGCAGGCAGAAGGGGGCTACAGACTGGCGGCGGCAGCCCCTTTGATGATCTCTGTGTGCGGCGCCTGCGGCCGCTTTGAATAGGAGCGGCGGCTGCTGCATCCACCTCGCAAGGGGCCCCGTCGGGCGCGGGCGCCCCCCGCCGGGCCCCCACCCCCACACCTGACGGCCACAAACGAAAGAACAGGTATCGCAGGCGCAGCTGCCGGTATAGCAGCGTAGCGGCGCTGGGTCCGGGCCCCCCACAAGCGCCGGGCCCCAAAGCGACCGCTACGGCTGCTATGCCGGTAGTTACGCCACTGGTACACACAGAAGAATAAAGACAAATGCACTTATATTGTTATAGTCACCTTGCTCCTGTACCTGGAGCTACCCCACATATACATAGATGGTGGTCCAAGCCAGACACAGGGAAGCACAGAATAGAATGAGCCCCACGCGTTACGCCAGACAATGGCTTCCTCAGGGGTAATGGTGCAATTGTAAAAGGTGCATATATAAAGGTGCACAAACCTAATCCTAATCATAAACATATGTGGAAAGATCTATACATCAAGGGCCCTAGATAATTATCATATTGATTACCATTTCCATAATCTGCTCACCTCATTACATCTTAGGTGTTTTACTGCGGGTCCTGGATTAGAAGATAGTAATTGGCAAAAACCTCTTACACATGCATGTGCAGAGCACAGAGATTCCTGTGTGCCGCCATTAATCTTGCATGGCTAGAATGCTAACGCACAGCGGTGCGTTCCAAGAGTGGAACGCAAACCGGAAGTCACAATGACGAAACCGGAAGTGACGTAGTGTGCGTTACTATAGACGCACATACAAGGACCAACTTCAATGCAGACATAAATATATGTGTGAGAAGCCCAATGTAAGCTTCCTCACACTAGAGAATAGGATCTGTGATTATGAGGAGCAGATTTGGAAAGAAACATAAGGCCGGTTTCACATCACGATTTTGTGCCTGTCCATGGGATCCAAGTTTAAAGGAGGATCCCACGGACAGGCACGGATCCACACAGATCCCTGCACTCGGATGGCAAATAGCCATCCGATCCGTGTCTATGCAGGATCCGGGTGGATCCTGTTCTCCCTGCCTGTCCCTGCATCTTCTCTATCTGTCCCTGTCACTCCATGTCTGTCCCTATCTGTCCTTCTTCTATCTATGCTCTCCCTCTCTTCTATCCTCTCCCCTCGTCCTCCCCCCTGTCCTCTCCCCTTCGGAATGTGTAAATTAGAAAAAAAATCCTCCCAGAGGATACTTTACCTTCCGGCGGCTGCTGCAGGGATGTGACATTCTCCTCATCTTCTGCTGGCTAAAGATCCTGTGGTGATGTCACAGAGCTGGTCACCTGACACATCAGCTGACCGGCTGTGACATCACAAGAGGTCCTTCAGTCACCAGAAGATGAGGAGAATGTCACATCCCTGCAGCAGCCGTCGGAAGGTAAAGTATCCTCTGGGAGGATTTTTTTTTACACATTCCAGAGGGGAGAGGACAGGGGGGAGGACAAGGGGAAGGATAGAAGAGAGGGAGAGCATAGATAGTAGAACTCGGATCCGATGTCAATAGGCTCCTATGCTATCGGGGCTCGGATCAGCTCTGATCCGAGGCTGTCCGATTTTCATTCTCGGACACAAAAACGCAGCAGGCTGCGTTTTTGTGTCCGTTCTAAAATCGGACAGGATCGGATGGGGCCAAAATCGGATGTCAAAAGGCACACATCCGATCTGAGCCCCATAGGAACAGATGGGATCCGATTTTGGATCCGAGTGCATCCGTTTTGAAACGGATACACTCAGATGCCTTGAATCGTGATGTGAAACCGGCCTAAGAGAAATATACATTAATGGGCACAGTGATGACACAAGTGTTATTTAGCGGTCCTGCTCCTTCATAGTTATGTCAGAACATTGTGTTACATCTTTGTGTAAAAACTTTGCTCATTGTTTTAAAAAATGAAATACTTATGTCAAGAGAATGCATATCCTTCCCTTCATGGTGCCCCCATCCACATGAGGCTCAATAAGTGAAGATGCTAAGGAATCTTTTGGCCTTCACCTTTAACTCAAGTTACGGATATTGCTGCATTATTCCAAATTGCATCCCCCAAAATATAGTCAGGGATTCTCATCACTAGTGGTTCAGATAAAGCAGTGGTGTAGTTAGGAATGAAAGCAAGAGCCATCACCAGCAGATTCACCTGAATATGACAAACCACAGGATAAACAAAATGTAGTCAGGAGAAAACCAAGAGTAGAACATGTACTAGGTAGAAGAAGAGAAAGTAGAATTGTAGTCAAATACAAGATAAGTGTCAAAATCTGGATCAGAATAGAAGTATGTGCAAATAAGATCCAAGAATGGATGTACATTGACATGATGTTGACTCGCATAACTTGTGGGCACCTTCCAACTCTGCTACATTCTCCTGCTGCTGGAGAGTCTCCACCAATCCATAGTGAGGTGTGGCCAGATTCTGCAGAAATGTAATTACCTGTGAAGTGCTGTGTGTTGCTTCTCTGGCCTATCCCCCACCAGTAGTGGCTTTATTGGGCAGCTTCCCTTCCACACATAGCTGATCTCAGATTCAAGTCAGTCTGTGTCTTGCATCATATCCAAATGCTCTTCCGTTTGATTCACCAGTTACTGACATGGCTTGTTTTCACATTTATCTTGACCTTTTTTTCTCCTGACCTTGGCTACCTATCCTAAATCTTTGCTGCCCACTCCATTACATTAGACTGTCTGACTACATCCCTGTCTGTGCATGCTGTACTTCGTATGTCTGCCTTTAACCTGTTCAGGTCCAAGCACTGCTTTGGGAGTGGTACCTGACAACTACCTGCAGCCCAGGCTATCCTCATCATCTGAGGTTCTAGTGCAGAGATCCCCAACTCCAGGCCTCGAGGGCCACCAACATTGCAGGTTTTCGGGATTTCCTTAGTATTGCACAGGAGATAATTGAATCAATTACACTGATGTTGGATGGCACGGTGGCTCAAGTGGTTAGCACTGCAGCCTTTGCAGCACTGAGGTCCCGAGGTCCTGGGTTCAATTCCCACCAAGGACACTTAGGACATCTGCAAGGAGTTTGTATGCTCTCCACGTGTTTGCGTGGGTTTCCTCCGGGCGCTCCGGTTTCCTCCCACATTGTAAAGACATACTGATAGGATGATTAGATTGTGAGCTACAAGAGAGACAGCATGTATGTAAAGTGCTATGGAATTAATAGCGCTATATAAATGAATAAATATTATGATGATTCCAACCCATGTGCAATACTAAGGAAATCCTGAAAACCTGCACTGTGTGTGGCCCTAAAGGTCTGGAGTTGGGCACCCCTGCTCTGGTGGATACCAGGTAGTCACTTAGATATGCCCCTCCAAAGTAAGCCTGGCCAGTGGTGCAATGGGTTCACCCACACATTATTGGAAAGTATGAGACATTTTCAAAATGTCATAAAACCGGTAATATGAAAAATGGGTAGTGTAAATGGCTCAAAGGTTCATTATGGTAATGTAAATGTTTGAATTGTACAAAAGTCACATGAGCGCTCTCTGTACTTCCCTATGCATATCTGATGACATTGGTTACTTGGTTACCGTATATACTCGCATATAAGCCGAGTTTTTCAGCCCAAAAATTGGGCTGAAAAGTCCTTCCCTCGGCTTATACGCGAGTCATATACAGGCACCCCCCCCATCGGTATACAGGCCCCCCCCCATTGGTATATAGTAGGGATGGGCGAATCTACTCGCTAGGACTCGTTACTCGGCGAGTAGTAAGGGACTCGCAGGACTCGGTAGTCTGCGAGTTTCCCAGTGATTACTCGCACGAGTCCAATGCAAATCAATATCAATCCTAGTTTTGTCAGAAACGCTGACAAAACTAGGATTGCCATTGTTTGCATTAGACTCGTGCGAGTAATCACTGGCTACTGTGCCAGTGATAGCAGGGAAACTCGCAAAGTAACTGCTGTTTCTTTGCGAGCCGAGTCCAGCTGTCTTCTCTGTGCAGCTCCAGGGTCCTAGAGCCTGCCTGCTGCCTGATGTAGCAGTGCTGAGATTGTTCTCAGTCTGCTCATTCCCTGTGTACAGACATGAATGTCTGTGCACAGAGATGATGTAGCAGTGCTGAGATTGTTCTCAGTCTGCTCATCCCTGTGCATAGACATCTATATTTATGCACAGGGGATGTAGCAGAGAGGAGATCGCGTTTTGGACTACGTCGGACGGAAGAGGATTTTTTTAATTAAAGATGGAGTCCCTAATGGCTTTTTTTTTTATTTCAAATAAAATTTTTTCTCTGTGTTGTGTTTTTTTAACCCTTTATTGGAGATTCTTAGTGGCTGGGTCAAACGTGGCCTGACATTAAGAATCTCGGGCTTAATACCAGCTTGTATAACAAAGCTGGTATTAACCCCTTTATTACCCAGCGTGCCACCGCCACCAGGGCCGCTGGAAGAGCGGGGTTCAGCGCCAGAGGATGGCACTTCAATGAACGCGCCATCTTCTGGGGCGGCTGCGGGCTGCAATTTGCAGCGGGGGGTGCCCAGAAAGCTCGGGCATCCCTGCGCTGCGGATTCCAGCCCCCAGCTGCTTAGCTGTACCTGGCTAGACATAGAAATTGCGCGGAGCCCCACGCATTTTTTTTTTATTATTTAATGAATTTCAGAGTCAGAGGCTCAGTCAGAGTCTCGGAGTCGGAGTCTCCTCAGAGTCGGAGTCTCAGAGTCGGAGTCGCCTCAGAGTCGGAGTCGCCTCGGAGTCGGAGTCGCCTCGGAGTCGGAGTCGCCTCGGAGTCGGAGTCGGAGTCGCCTCGGAGTCGGAGTCGGAGTCGTCTCATCTCGGAGTCGAGTCGGAGTCGGAGTCATCTCCGAGTCGAGTCGGAGTTGGAGTCGTCGTCTCGGAGTCGTCGTCGTCTCGGAGTCGTCTCGGAGTCGGAGTCGTCTCGGAGTCGTCTCGGAGTCGAGGTAGTCTCGGAGTCGGAGTCGTCTCGGAGTCGTCTCGGAGTCGGAGTCGTCTCGGAGTCGGAGTCGTCTCGGAGTCGGAGTCGTCTCGGAGTCGGAGTCGTCTCGGAGTCGGAGTCGTCTCGGAGTCGGAGTCGGAGTCGTCTCGGAGTCGAGTCGGAGTCGTCTCGGAGTCGAGTCGGAGTCGTCTCGGAGTCGAGTCGGAGTCGGAGTTGTCTCGGAGTCGGAGTCGTCTCGGAGTCGAGTCGGAGTCGTCTCGGAGTCGGAGTCGTCTCGGAGTCGGAGTCGTCTCGGAGTTGTCTGAGTCGGAGTCGTCTCAGAGTCGGAGTCGTCTCGGAGTCGTCTCGGAGTCGGAGTCGTCTCGGAGTCGGAGTCGGAGTCGTCTCGGAGTCGAGTCGGAGTCGGAGTCGTCTCGGAGTCGAGTCGGAGTCGGAGTCGTCTCGGAGTCGAGTCGGAGTCGTCTCGGAGTCGAGTCGGAGTCGGAGTCGTCTCGGAGTCGGAGTCGTCTCGGAGTCGTCGGAGTCGGAGTCGTCTCGGAGTCGGAGTCAGAGTCGTCTCGGAGTCGGAGTCGTCTCGGAGTCGGAGTCGTCTCGGAGTCGGAGTCGTCTCGGAGTCGGAGTCGTCTCGGAGTTGTCTGAGTCGGAGTCGTCTCAGAGTCGGAGTCGTCTCGGAGTCGGAGTCGTCTCGGAGTCGGAGTCGGAGTCGTCTCGGAGTCGAGTCGGAGTCGGAGTCGTCTCGGAGTCGAGTCGGAGTCGTCTCGGAGTCGAGTCGGAGTCGTCTCGGAGTCGAGTCGGAGTCGTGTCGGAGTCGTCTCGGAGTCGGAGTCGTCTCGGAGTCGGAGTCGTCTCGGAGTCGGAGTCGTCTCGGAGTCAGAGTCGTCTCGGAGTCGGAGTCGTCTCAGAGTCGGAGTCGTCTCGGAGTCGTCTCGGAGTCGGAGTCGTCTCGGAGTCGGAGTCGTCTCGGAGTCGAGTCGGAGTCGGAGTCGTCTCGGAGTCGAGTCGGAGTCGGAGTCGTCTCGGAGTCGAGTCGGAGTCGTCTCGGAGTCGAGTCGGAGTCGTCTCGGAGTCGAGTCGGAGTCGGAGTCGTCTCGGAGTCGGAGTCGTCTCGGAGTCGTCGGAGTCGGAGTCGTCTCGGAGTCGGAGTCAGAGTCGTCTCGGAGTCGGAGTCGTCTCGGAGTCGGAGTCGTCTCGGAGTCGGAGTCGTCTCGGAGTCGGAGTCGTCTCGGAGTCGGAGTCAAAAAAATGCGTGGGGCTCCGCGCAATTTCTATGTCTAGCCAGGTACAGCTAAGCAGCTGGGGGCTGGAATCCGCAGCGCAGGGATGCCCAAGCTTTCTGGGCACCCCCCGCTGCAAATTGCAGCCTGCAGCCGCCCCAGAAGATGGCGCGTTCATTGAAGCGCCATCCTCTGGCGCTGAACCCCGCTCTTCCAGCGGCCCTGGTGGCGGTGGCACGCTGGGTAATAGAGGTTAGGGCCAGCTTTGTATTATCAGCTGGCCCTAAGCCCGAAATTTATGGCGGTCATGCCAATATTAGACATGACCGCCATGAATTTCTATTAAATTGTTTTAAAAAAAACACAACACAGAGAAATTTTTTTATTAGAAATAAAAAAAAAAGCCATTAGGGACTCCATCTTTAATGAAAAAAATCCTTTTCCGTCCGACGCAGTCCAAAACGTGATGTCCTCTCTGCTACATCCCCTGTGTATAGATATAGATGTCTATGCACAGGGAATGAGCAGACTGAGAACAATCTCAGCACTGCTACATCATCTCTGTGCACAGACATTCATGTCTGTACACAGGGAATGAGCAGACTGAGAACAATCTCAGCACTGCTACATCAGGCAGCAGGCGGGCTCTAGGACCCTGGAGCTGCACAGAGCAGACAGGACTCTTCTCTTATCTGTGCGAGTTTCCCAGCGATTACTTACAAAGTAAACGAGTCCAATGCAAATAAATGACAAAACTAGGATTGCTTCAGGCTGAAGCTTCCGAGACACATCTGCGATTTGTAAATCTCACACTACTCGCTATTACTCGCTTCCCCATTCATTAACATTGGACTCGCTAGACTCGCAACGAGTAGCGAGTCCTGGGCTCGGACTCCCTAGAGTCAAGCGATTCCGAGTAATTTAGGATTCGCCCATCACTAGTATATAGGGCCCCCCCCCTTGCTGCCGCAAACCTGTAAAGTAATACATCATTATACTTATCCCTGTCGTCGCCGCCGCCGCCGCCATCGCGCTCCTCTGGGTCTTCATGCTTCTTCCGGCTCCTCATGGATCAGCTCGTCAAAGTATGCCGCCTGTGTGCCCATTTTAGAAACTCACCTACTGCTTCTGCCAGCTTTGCTGGCTTTCAGCGGCATTTGCAGCTTCCGGCTCACAGACTGGTGTGAGATGTCCCCACGCGTTGGAATTCCACACTGCGCATGTTGTTCAGGATTTGTGAGCAGAAGACCACAGTTGTTGAGTACCAGCATCAACTAGGCCGTCAGTATACAGTTCAAACTCCACACATAAGACCTCAGGAGTGGACATGGATGTCCGACATATCTACCATCCTCCAAAACTTTGAGGACTCCACCAGGATGGTGAGCGGCGATGACACCATCATTAGCGTCACCATCCCGCTTGTCTGTCTTCTAAAATGCTCTCTGCTCAAAATCAAAGACGATGCATTGCAGGCGGAGCACGATGAGTTGGAGCAAGAAACCGTACTGGGTGATTATACACAGTCCAGCCTCATCTTATCCCAACATGCATTGGAGGACTATGACGAGGAGGAGGATGAAGAAATAGAGCTACTTTCATGCGGAATTGACGGTAATACATGCACAACCGTCAGACCGTCGGTTCAACGTGGATGGCCAGAGGACAGGGGAGAGGAGAAGGAGGAGGATGATGAGGCCAGCATGGACAGTCATGCTGTCGGTGAGGACCCTGAAGTCTTGCCTGTTAACAGTCTGGCGCACATGGCTGACTTTATGTTACGCTGCCTGACTCGTGACCCTTGACATCTTGGCGGACACTCATTACTGGTTGGTGACACGTTTAGACCCACGCTACAAGGAGAACTTTATTTCTCTTATTCCTGAGGCGGAGAGGTCTACAAAAATGCAGCAGTACCAGAAGGCCATAGTCGCGGAATCAGTCAAAAAATTCCCTTCTGAAAACGCTAGCGGCAGAGGTCACTATTAGGTGGACAACCAAGGCGTCCAGCCGAGAGAGGCACAAGTCCAATCTAACAGAGGTAGGGGAACACTCTCAAAGATCTGGGACACTTTTCTCAGCACCTCCCGTAGCACAGGCCCTGAGGTGCGGGGTAGTGTCACAAGGACTGCAAAGTTTGCGAAGATGCTGAGGGAGTACCTTGCCGATCGTACAAAAGTGCTCCTAGACTCCTCTGTGCCTTATAATTATTGGGTATCCAAGCTGGACACATGGCAGGAATTGTCTCTCTACGCCTTGGAAGTCCTGGCCTGCCCTGCCGCTTGCGTTTTGTCAAAGCGTGTTTTTAGTGCTGCAGGTGAAATCATTACTGATAAACGCACCCGCCTGTCAACTGAAAATGCTGACAGGCTGACTCTGATCAAGATGAATAAGGTTGGATTTGGCCTGACTTCACCACACCACCACCAAATCATAGCGAAATTTAAATTTTGTGCCGGTAAATTGCCATGCACCTCCGCACACCCACACATGGGTACACACTTCATGACATTGGCTACTTGCTGTACTGCTCCTCCTTCTCCTCATCTGCCACCATCATATGATCAGTGCACCCGTGGTTCATGATGCCACGAAAACATAATTTTTTTACATCATATTTATGATGATGATGACCCTAACCGTTCAAAAGTTAGGCAGTAGTTTCATGTATACCACTCAGAGGTAAATGTTTTGGTCAATGCTTACAGAATGGGCATTACAAGTACAGGAGACCCGCTCCTTTGTAATGGGAACAATATTTAGAGGCTCTCCTCCATGTTTCTTTCCAGGGGCATTGAAGTGCCTCCTAATTTTTGGCTGCCCTGCCTAGGGCAATCCTACAAAAGATGCACTTCTTAAAATGGGCACAATATTTAAATAGGCCCTCATGCACGTCTCTTTCCAGGGGCATTGGGGTGCCTCCCAATTTTTGGCTGCCCTGCCAAAGGGCAATACTACAAAAGACCCACTCCCTTATAATGGGCACATTATTAAGAGGCCCTCATGCACGCCTCTATCCAGGGGCATTGGGTGCCCCCCAACTTTTGGCTTCCCTGCCTAGAGCAATCCTACAAAAGACCCACTTCCTTCATGTACGTCTCTTCCCAGGGTCATCGGAGTGCCATACAATTTTTAAAAAAAAAAATCTTTCATGTACTTCAAAAAACTAACATACACCAACTCTGTCTCACAAGTGGGTATGAGACCTTAATATTTTCTCAAGGAAAATCCATTTTGGTTGCATTTTGTAACATTTTCTTGACAGTCCGTAAAAGTGACGTAATAGTCTGACAACATTGTTCACAGCAGTGACCTTGGAGTCTGAAATGCTTACAGGGGTCTTCCCCATGCTATTCCTGTCATTTCAGCACTGTTCTGATACTTTTGTGACATTTTTAGAGTTTATCCATGCTGCCGGAAGTCATGCCAGAAAAATACTCGGGTCTCCCCTAGGATAACATTGGGCTCGGTGCTCAGGCCGAGTACACAAGTATCTTGGGATGCTCGGCCCAAGCTTCAAGCACCCGAGCATTTTAGTACTCGCTCATCTCTAATCCAGAACGGTACGAGGCAGGGGTGCCCCCACTTCTATTTGTATTGGTCATGGAACCATTATTGTGAAGTATTAAAAAAAACTAAGAGATTAGCAGTGTTCAAAACCGCAAAATCCACCACAAGTCAGCTGCATTTGCAGACGATCTGCTGGTAATGCTATCCGACCCAGATAGAGGCATGCCCACCTTTGTGCAAACACTGGAACATTAAGGCACCTTTCAAACTATAAAATAAACCTATCAAAATCAGAAGCTTTAAGCGTAAACATTTCCAAATCCTCTATTGACAGGTACAAACGAGACTATCCATTCAAATAGTCACTTAGACACATTACGTACTTGGGCATTAAAAATGGACATTCAGCTAAAGACCTTCTAGACCTTAACATACTACCAGCATTAGAAAGAGCAAAGGAAACAGTTGGTTCATGGAGGGCTCCCTTCTTGACATGGATAGGGAGGAAAAACTTACTCAAAAGTGTAATATTACCAAAATTTTTTATCTATTCCAGATGCTTCCAATTCCTATCCCAGAACGAATTCTGAATAAAATTCACTCTTTTTTTTTTATAAACTACATATGGAATAACAGACGACCCAGAATAGGTTTCCGGACCCTTACGCTACCGAGGGAACAGGGCGGCATGGGTGCACCGGACATACGCAAATACTATAAAGCGGCTATGTTAACTAGAATATTAGAATGGATTCGGCAATCACCAAACAAACTTTGGCTCTCGATCAAAGAATATCTATCTCATACGCCACAATGATCCCTAGCTTTATTACCAGATTTCCAAGACAAAACCCGACCCCACGCGAACGCCTTAACTAAAGCAGTCACGAATCAATGGGAAAAATAATTTTTTCAGCTAATACCCCCTTTGTCCCCTATTATGACTCTTCAAGATGTTACTGGACCCTTAATTATAAAATCTCTAAGCAGTAAAAACGTTTCACCTCCCATTCCGATAGATCAACTGTTTTTGGGTGGAGCACTCCTTTCATACAACGAGATTAAACAATCAGACCATTTACCGGATATATCCTTCATCCAATACAACAGGCTGAAAAATTATACATGCAAACACCTGAACCAATTAACTCTAACCCGACCCTTAACTATATTTGAGCAATTGTGCACACAGAAGCAAACACCGTGTAAAATTCTCTCGCTTACCTATAAACAATTGATAAATGAAAATTCACATATCAAAAAAGCTTTCATAGGGCAATGGGAACGAGATTTGCAGGTCCAATTCACAGACATGCAACTTCAACAAATATATCAAAGATCACATGGTCCCTCTTCCTGCGTGAATCTTCAGGAGAACTCTTACAAAATAGTTTCTCGCTGGTACCGTACCCCACAACTACTTCATAAATGGCATACTTTGACACCAGATAAGTGCTGGAGATGCAACTCAGATACTGGAACCTACCTAAATATCTGATGGCTATGGCCATGCATACAATGACATTGGAAGATAGTGTCAGAAATAAATCTAGAGGTTTTACACCAAGAAGTCACCCTAACTCCGTTAACAGCACTGCTTAATCTTTCTATATGGCCGAAAAAGGTATCTTCTTCTAGACTAGCTTCCAACATAATAGCAGCAAGTAGACGTCTTATAGCAGCTCGATGGAACACTGACCAGATCCCAACCAAAACTCAGGTCATCCAGGAGGTGGACTCCATAAACCGGGCAGCGGAAACGGCGGCTCTCTCTTTTGGCTCCTACGCCACCTTTGAGAAAATGTGGACGCCATGGATTTATTACAGAGCAACTCCGGAATTAATGGCAATTTCCACAGACTTCAAACTCTCCATAGGGTCGATATCTGACTCTACCACTTAGCAATAATAAATGATTGCTATAACTAACCTGAATAACAAGATGTACGATTTAGGACAATTCCCACAGAATTATTCCTCTAATACTCTTCCATCCCCTTCTTTATTTTTTTTCTCTCTGATCCCCACCCTTTTTTTTCTAAGTACATTTCACTTTCTGTATCACTTCCATTTCCTATCCACCTATATTTTTCCATTATTCGCCTCTCACATTCCTAATAACCAACATATTGACGTAACTGTTCAATATCTACTGTGAATTTAACTTTTACATAAGCTGTCATTGGATTTAAAAATTATGATATTCTTCTCTTGTACAACAACAGTTCAATGTATGTAACAACTTTCTAATGTTTAATAAAAATACCATTAAAAGAAAGTAAGGATAAGTATAACGATCTGAGCGACTTTCACAGGGTCAAATTGTGATGACTAGAAAACTGGGTCAAAGCCTCATCGAAATATCAGGTCATATGAGGTGTTCTTGATGCACAGTAGTTAGCAGCTACCAAAAGTGATCCAGGAAAGGAAGACTGAGTCAATGGCAAGCAAAGGTTCATTGACATGCATAAAGTCTGTCTGGTTTAATCCTTCAGAAAAGCTTCTATAGAATAATAGAATAAGAGAATCTTAGAGTTGGAAAGAATCTCATGGGTCATCTGGTCCAACCCCCTGATCAAGGCAGGATTCACTAAATCATCCCAGACAGATGTCTGTCAAGCTTCTTTTTGAAGACTTCTATTGAAGGGGACCTCACCACCAGGGGTAGGTGAACCCGAACTGTAAAGTTCAGGGTCCGTACCAAACACCTAGTTTTTGGAAACAGACCACGAACACAGACTTCCCTGGGAAGTCCATGTCATAGTTCGGGTTCAGTTCAGGGGCTGGGGAGCTGTAAAAAAAAAAAAAAGAAAAAAAAATGATAATTAAACAGCAGCATTATACTTACCAGCATCCGGACGCTTGTACTTCCGGGACAACTCATTAACTTCCTGTGTATTCACTGCTGAGAGACCCAACAGCCAATCAGATGCTGTCACAAAGAGTGGGCATCTGTTATTGGCTGTTGGGAGTAATCTGTAAACAGCCCATACATTTTAGCATGGTAAATGCTATAATGTATGGCCTTTTTTCAGGTTACTCCAGGAGCCAATCACAGACACCAATTCTATGTGACAGCCCACACATTTTTTTAAATTATTTATTTAAACAATTAAAAATGCTTCCCTGTATTTTAATTGCAAGCCGAGTGCCGTGATAAAGTTCATCCAAATTTACAGCAGAGCCGCATCAGCTGTGAACTCAGATGAACCCAACTTTGACATCACCCCGATCCCAGCCATAAATGAGCTGTTCTCACAATAACAACTGGCTGTGATTGCGGTGACGTGATAGACGGGTTCATCTGAGTGCATAGCTCAGCTGTGAAATCGAATAAACCCGACTCTGTCGTCATCACAATCACTGCCAAAGTCACTTTCTTGGGTGTGAGCGCGGTGACGTCAGAGTCGGGTTTGTCCGAGATCACAGCATCACAGCTGATGCGGCTCTGCTGTGACCTTAGATGAACTTTATCACAGCACTTAGATCACATCCGGGTGTCAGTGTGAGCCTGCTACTCACTGTGAACAGACATGTGTCTGCTCACAGCAATGTATCAGAGCTGAGCATGTTCGCCAAGGGACAGACTTGTGGATTATAGTTGGAGGGTTTGTTTTTGGTTAATAAAGGTGGCAACCAGGGATGTATCTTGTCTTCTATTTAAATTAAAAGTTTTTTCTCTGTGTTTCTTTTTTAATGTTTACTAGCGATTTTTAATGGGTTGGTCAAACACTGGCTGACATTATGAATCTCGGACTTGATGCCAGATGGCATCAACCCCATTATTACCCAGCATGCCAACGCCACCAGGGCCACTGGAAGAGCCAAATAAAGCACCTGAAAATGGCACTACAAAAGAATGCACCATTTTGAGCAGCGGCTGCATGCTGCGACTTTCAGCAGAGAATCACTGCCCCATGTTGCCTGGGTTTTAACTTGGTTGGCAATCAAATACAGGGCGACACCCACACACTTTTTTATTATTAGTTATTTAAATCATTACAAAAATTAATGGGTTCCCTGTATTTTGTTTGCCAGCCAAGGTAAAGCCAGTCAGCTTGGGTGGCAACCAGTAACTGTCTGCTTTCATGAAAAGAAAGAAAAACTCCGGCGCCTTCAGTCCATATTACGGAGTACTTTATTAAAAAATTCTTACAATCATTAGCATCCTATACCAGACGCGTTTCGGACACACAGTGCTTACTCATCGGCGTACATATACAAAATAAAAGCACACATATAAAGAGAAACTCCAGTCCCTGCTCCCATTACAATAATGGAATGCAGGTGTCAGGGTAACTCCATAAATGCAGAACACAATTCAACATGATTCAAAACATTTTTATTAAAAAGGTTTAAAATGTTACACATATATATGAAAATGAACGATGGGATATAATGTGTGTAAAAAATGAAAAGGAAAAAGCAATAAATGGAAAATAAGAGATTAACTAAATGGATAAATGGTGAGAGCATATATATTTAACAATTGCAATAGTGAGGAATAGATGGAGAACATCAGGATTATCATGAAGGTACATGTAACAGGAAAGTTATGAGGAATAATATAAAGAGACTGAGTGTATATACCGTACTTTTCGCTTTATAAGACGCACCCCCAAATTTGGTGAAGGAAAAGAGAAAAAAATAATTTTTAATGTTAAATGGGGTCCATCTTACAATGCCAGTGTCCATCTTAAAAATCATATCGGGTATATGTCCCTCATAGCCCCCCTCATCCTGGTACATGGTCCCTCATCCTGGGATATAGCCCCCTCATCCTATAATTAGCCCCCTTAATTTGGATATGGCCCCCTTATATTGGATATAGCCCCCTTGTGCTGGCCTATGTCCCCCAGTGCTGGCACACGTCCCCTATTGATGGCACACGTCCCCTATTGATGGCACACTTTCCCTATTGATGGCACACGTCCAGTACAGCTGGCACACATCGCCTACAGCTGGCACGTCTATTTTGTGGCTCACGTCTCCTACAGCTGGCACGTGTCCCCTATTGATGGCACATGTTCCCTACGGCTGGCACACATCCCCTGCAGCTGGCACACGTCCCCCATTGATGGCACACGTCCCCCATTGAAGGCACACGTCCCCCATTGAAGGCACACGTCCCCCATTGAAGGCACATGCCCCCCATTGAAGGCACACGTCCCCTGCAGCTGGCACACGTCCCCCATTGAAGGCACACGTCCCCCATTGAAGGCACACGTCCCCTGCAGCTGGCACACGTCCCCCTTAAAGGCACACGTCCCCCATTGAAGGCACACGTCCCGTGCAGTTGGCACACGTCCCCCATTGAAGGCACACGTCCCCTGCAGCTGGCACACGTCCCCAATTGAAGGCACACGTCCCCCATTGAAGGCACACGTCCCCTGCAGCTGGCAAACATCCCCCATTGAAGGCACACTTCCCCCATTGAAGGCACACGTCCCCTGCAGCTGGCACACGTCCCCCATTGAAGGCACACGTCCCCCATTGAAGGCACACGTCCCCTGCAGCTGGCACACGTCCCCCATTGAAGGCACATGTCCCCTGCAGCTGGCACACGTCCCCCATTGAAGGCACACGTCCCCTGCAGCTGGCACACGTCCCCCATTGAAGGCACACGTCCCCCATTGAAGGCACACGTCCCCTGCAGCTGGCACACGTCCCCCATTGAAGGCACACGTCCCCCATTGAAGGCACACGTCCCCTGCAGCTGGCACACGTCCCCCATTGAAGGCACACGTCCCCCATTGAAGGCACACGTCCCCTGCAGCTGGCACACGTCCCCCATTGAAGGCACACGTCCCCCATTGAAGGCACACGTCCCCTGCAGCTGGCACACGTCCCCCATTGAAGGCACACGTCCCCCATTGAAGGCACACGTCCCCTGCAGCTGGCACACGTCCCCCATTGAAGGCACACGTCCCCCATTGAAGGTACACGTCCCCCATTGAAGGCACACGTCCCCCATTGAAGGCACATGTCCCCTGCAGCTGGCACACGTCCCCCATTGAAGGCACACGTCCCCCATTGAAGGCACACGTCCCCTGCAGCTGGCACACGTCCCCCATTGAAGGCACACGTCCCCTGGAGCAGGGCACACATCCCCTGGAGCAGGGCACACATCCCCTGCACAACTGGCACATGTCTTCCTGGTGTCTCCCACCTTGTTGCTGCAGGACCGGAGCGAGCAGTGGGAGCCGCCATGTTTTTTGTGGCCGGTTGCATTCAGTAGAGGCTTCAACAAAATGGCCGCCGCCATAGTGGAGACAGCCAGCCAACTGAGGTTTCTACCTCTACCGGCCAGCTACTGCACAGAAAACATGGCGGCGCCCACCAAACGCTGCAGCCGGTAGATCTCCATTGCTCCGGTCCTGCAGCTGTGCCCCCCACCCACCGGAAGCTGCCGCTAAGCCGCCGCACCCCTCACCACCCCTCCACCGGTAATATTTAATTTTTTTTTTTTTTTAGATTCGCTTTTTAAGACGCACCCCCATTCTCCCCCCCAGTTTGGGGGAACAAAAGTGCGTCTTAAAAAGCGAAAAATACGGTATATGCTTTTTTTATTCTCCTTCTCACTGGAATTACAAAATGTATACATGTGATAAGTGAATGTAATGAAAGTATTATGACACAGAAACCTTTTAACAAAAATGTTTTGAATCATGTTTAGTTGTGTTCCGCATTTATGGACTTAACCTGACACCTGCATTCCATTATTCTAATGGGAGCAGGGACTGGAGTTTCTCTTTATATGTGTGGCTTTATTTTGTATATGTACGCCGATGAGTAAGCACTGTGTGTCTGAAACGTGTCCGGCATAGGATGCTAATGATTTTAAGAATTTTTGAATAAAGTACTCCGTAATATGGACTGAAGGCACCGGAGTTTTTCTTTCTTTTCATGATAACATTGGATGGACGCCAACCATCTCTTCAGGTGCCTAGGCTCCAAAGGGTGTGTGAAGTGAGCTGGTTTCCATTTCCCCCTTCCTGAATCTTTATAACTGTCTGCTTTATCTGTGTTGAGAATGAAAAATAAAGTGAAGCTCTAAATAATTTTTTTAAATTATTTATTTTTACAGTACTGTGATATCAGTGATTGAGTCAGGGGCCCAACAACTAATCACAGACGCTGTCACAGAGAATGGGCGTCTGTGATTGACTGTTGGAGTAACCTTAAAACAGCTCATACATTCTAGCATCTACCATGTTAGAATGTGTTGGCTGTTTCCAGGTTACTGCCTCAGCAGTGAATACTCAGGAAGTTAATGAGCGGTCACGGAAGTACAGTACAAGCGGCTGGACACTAGTAAGTATAACGCTAATGGTTAGTCACCATCTGCTTTCTTTTTACAGATCACCAGCTCCCACCTCATAACTTTAAAGTCCGAGTTCAGGGTTTGGACTCAAGTTCGAGTCATTTCGGCCCCAAACTCGAACTTAAAAAAAATTTTGGTTGGGTCCGCCAAACCCGAACATCGACAGATTCACCCATCACTACTCACCACCTCTAGTAGCAGCCTGTTTCACTCGTTGATCACCCTCACTGTCAAAAACCTTTTCCTAATATCTAATCTGTGTCTCCTCCCATTCAGTTTCATCCCATTGCTTCTAGTCTTTCCTTGTGCAACATAAAGCTGATCTCTGTACATTGTGACAGCCCTTGAGACATTTGTAGACAGCTACTAAGTCTCCTCTCAGTCTTCTTTTTATAGGACAACCTGCAGAAAAAAAAGTAACCACTATGATAAAAAAAAAGGAGTCAGAACATACTGTACAGTGCATCAGGCCCGGACTGGCAATAGGGAAGGGCGGGACAATTCCCTATGGGCTGCCCCCCTAACTGCAAAATGGGCCACTGGCCCTTTAAATTTCACCTCAAAGTCCTGTGTGCGCGCACGTCCTTGCTGACAAGGGCCGCTGCAGCGCGCACAGGGCTCTCTCTGTCTGGCCAGAATCAGCGCCGAAACTTGTTTTTGTGGGCGGAGTCCACCCTCTACTCACCAGTCCCGGGATCCTGCACTGTCTGCTTGATTCATTGCAGGCTCTAGTGATTGCTGATCTACCAATCAGACAGCAGGAAACCATCACTAGAGCCTGCAATGTCTGCTACCTGCTCTCTGATTGGTGCACAAGCCGTCACTGTAGGTTACAGTGTGCTGTGCTCTGCATCAATAACTTGAGAGCAGGAAGCAGTGAGCAGACTGTGCAGCACCGCTGAGGAGATGCTGCTCCACACCATATGGGGAAACTTCATACAGAACTGTGAGTAACAGCAAAGTTAACTATCTCCCTGCTGCTTAGGTGTGTGTTTGTGTGTGTATATGGGAGTATGTATGGGGGTATGTGTGTATATGGGGGTGTGCATGTGTTTATGTATGGGGGAGGTATGTGAGGTGTATATGGGTGTGTGTGTGTGTGTGTGTGTGTGTGTGTGTGAGGTGCATATGGATGTCTGTGTGTGCATGTGGGGGGTATATGGGTGTCTGTGTATGTGTTTGTGGTGTGTGTGTGTATATATGTGTGTGTGTATGTGGGGTGTGTATATATGGGTGTGTGTGTGTGTGTATATATGGGTGTGTATGTGGGGTGTATATAGGTGTCTGTGTGTGTATGTAGGGTATGTGTATGTGTATATGGGGGTGTGTATATGTGTGTGTATTTATAGGGGTGTGTGTATATATGTGTCTGTATGTGTTAATGGGGCTGTATATATGTGTATATGGGGGTGTGCATGTGGGGTGTATATGGGTGCCTGCGTGTGTGTGTGTATGTGGGGTGTATATAGATGTCTGTGTGTGTATATGGGTGTGAGTATGTGGGGTGTATATGGGTGTCTGTGTGTATGGGGGTGTTTGTGTGTGGGAAGTTGGTGTAGATAGGGGTGAAACCCAGCTAGAGGGGTCAGACAGGCAGAAACAGGAGAGGGATTAGTATACTTCATTCTGTGTGATTAATGCAGCCTCAGGTCCTTAACTGCGGTGTGTGCGCATCTGTGTATGTTTTGATGTATGTGCATGCGTGTGTCCATGCCCATGGTGATTTATGTAAGTGGTGACATGTGATGTGTGTATCCGTAATTGGTGCGTGTGTGATGATATATGTATGTGTCCAATGACATGGTGACAATTGTGCGTCGTGTTTGTGGTGACAAGCTTATCTTCCCGGACAATGTGCAGTAACCCGGTGTGGCCCCCAGCTTCATCCAGACACTTTGCCCAGTAAGATAGCGGTGACACAGGACTCAAGCAGCTGTTAGCGCCAAGTATACAAAACTCCGGGCTGGCTGTGTCCTCCGTGTCCACTATGCCCCCCTGAGCCTGTGCAGTGTCCTTCATGTCCGCCCTGCACCTCTGAGCCTGAACAGTGTCCTCCATGTCCGCTTTGCCCCCCCTGAGCCTGCGCAGTGTCCTTCGTGTCCGTTCTGCACCTGTGAGCCTGCGCAGTGTCCTCCATGTCTGCTCTGCCTTCCTGAGACGGCGCAGTGTTCTGATGAAGCTCGGGTGCAGATGAGAAGCCACCAGGCCGTGGGGTACTCGAGATTGGGCAGCTGCTGTCGCTGGGGAGTCACGGGGGTCGTGACCCAGTCCCGTGGCCTGTGTTAAGTCCAAAAAGAGGTTATATACAGGGGAGTTTGTCGTGACCCCACCTGTGGTATGTGGTCAGGTTGACCAGCGCTGCCGTATTCCTGCTGGGGGATGGTGGTGAGGGGCAGCGTAGATGTTAAGCTCTTATGGGTGGGGCTGGGTGCCCCCAGTACATGAGTAGTGGATAATGGCGTGCTCTGGATGCTGCACTCGTGTCTCCCAGCAGCATCTCCAGCCAGCACGCAGGGACAGCAAAGATGCTCCTCAGGTGGAGGTCTCTGCTGCAGTGTAGTAATAAACAGTCACAGGCACTTTTGAGCTTACCAGCACTTTACTGTTCCAAAGTTCTTAAAAGTCAGTTACAGTACAGTTCACAGTTCTTACACTTGTCAGGGACTAGGGTGCCACTGCAGCTCAGACGGTTCCTTTGCATCGCTTCCCTCAAAGTACCTTCCAGGCCTCTACTCTGTCTCTGTCCTCGCACACGGGTTTGGTCCAGCCGTTACGGGCTTTGTAGTGATGTCTCTCTCTGCTTTAGGGTCACTAGCCCTAGTCCGATGGCTTTGTCCTACTCCGCTGCGGTACTTTGGTCACGGGCCTTAGAGTCTCCGTAACATGCCAGGATGTCTTGTGATTAGGGTCTTGAAGTCTCCCCGATCACCTCTACAGAGCCAGTGCTCTAGTTGTCCTGGCCTAGCTCTCCAGTGACCCAGGTGTAATTTGGGCTCACCAGGCTCCCTCTTTCTCTCCGGTAGTCAGCTCTGGGTCCTCCGGTCAGCTATGTCAGTTGCGGCTGCTGGGCCCGTTGTTCTACCACTATTCTCAGTGTGGTGTCTCGGCTTGTGGTGCTTCTTTCTCACCTCCACTACGGCGAGCTCCCTCCTGGGTATTCTGCCTCCAGGGAACCTCTCCTCCTGGGATCTGCTCTTCCAACGTAGTGTTCCTAGGCCCAACTCGTGTCTAGTTCCTCCATATACTTGTCCGAGTCTCTTTCTCTCCACCCACACTTCTCTAAACTCCCGCCACCCCTTGCCTGACATAGAGTTTCTGGGCGTTGGGTCGGAGTGGGTCGGTGTGTGTGTGTTCCTCAGTCAACCGTCTTACTTCGTCTGGCTGCAGTCCACCCTGTGGCCGCCCTGGTTGCAGGGGCGCCACACAGACGCACTGCCTTCATCATGGGAGGCAGAGATGTGCAGAGCTGGCGGTGATGCTGGTCTTCATGTCACTAACAGCCACAGGGGCTTGATAACATTAGTGGGATCACCTTAGACTATATTCATACAGGGCGCTTTTGTAGTGTTTGTTTCTGCAGCTATCGCATCGCACTGCCCAGAATCAGCCAGCGGCTAACCTGACCTGAAAATGTCAGCTGCATAGAAATACATGAAGCCGTCGTGCTCAGAGCAGGAGAGCCTCCAGGCGGTGCAATGCAATCCTTGCTTCAGTCATATGCTACACTGTGCACAGGACCAGTTCTCCTGTCCTGTATACTGGGTGTAATCCCCAGTATCTCTATATTATTCTGTATATATACACTGCCCAGTATCCCTTCTACTGTCCTGTCTACTAGGTGTAATCCTCAGTATCTGTATTATTCTGTATATATATACACTGCACAGTGACACTTCTCCTGTCCTGTATACTGGGTGTAATTCTCAGGATCTGTATTATTCTGTATATATACTGCACAGTACCACTTGTCTTGTCCTGTATACTGTCCTGCTGTCAGAGAGGTGGTATTGGACTTCGGGATTTTCAGCATTTAAATGTTGTTTAAATTATCTTGAATAAGGAAGTCATCACTTCTCTTCTGTATATCTTCTGTATAGGTGTTGACTTTCCCTTCGCTCTGGATCTGACCGCTGGGACCCCACAATCCTGAGAAACTGTAGCTTTGAAGAGTATCATGTGAATGGAGCTGTGGGTGAGTACTCCCTCTGTCTCGCCACTCACATGTGGCTCTCCAAATAACTCTTGTAAAACAGTGATGAGGGTCACGCCAATGTAAAAACAAAATTCACTTATTGTGACTGATAGATGATATAGTGTGTGGGCTGGTGGGGTCTTTACTTCCCGGCTGATTTTTGGTCCCAGTCCGGCCCTGTAGTGCATCACAGCTTTCTGTGCAGCTTTCCACTTATCCCAGTGCACAGTCAAAAGAGCCTACAAAAGGCATGTGAGCAACAGAACCGAACCATGGAACAATGGAAGAAGGCTAGGATAAGCTATGTTTTCTATTGATCATGCAGATGCAAGTACTTGTTTGTCACTAACCTGAAGAAATGATGGCCCTTTGTAAGTGGTGGGGGGCAGCTACCACTTCATGGATAAAAGTGGGGTCAACATTCTGAAACCTTTCGCCTGGTCACCAAGAAAGTTTATCATCCTTCTCATGACAGATTGACAGTTTGTCCATACTGGCCATAAATCGGATGTCTTTGGGTGCACACATATATGTGTATTTTTTATTTTTTTTGAAGTGTCAGAAAAGAAGTTTTATCCTTTGTTTCTTTTACATTTACAGTAAAATACATTATGATTTATCTAGCCCTGTATAATAACTAACCAGACCAAGACTATACAAAAACCCACTAACACCTCATTAACAACCTTGTAGAGAAGCATGTTTATGAAATATACTGTAGCATGCTCCATTTTTTTTCCATTTTATATATCAAATTACTCATTTGAGGCTTTTCTCTTCAAGTCTATGAATAAATGTGCAAATCTGTAACACGGTGCAAGTGAATGATTGGTTAAATATTGCAGGAAAATCTGCTGAGTAGTAATCATACGTTTTCATGTGTTTTACTTATTTGCTTTTCATGTAAACTAAAGTAATAAATTAAGAAACAATTAGTGAGATCAGTGCACAGTTTGTCCTGTAATTGACAAGACACGTAAACAGACCAAAATGTAAATGGGCAAATGCGGCTACAAATCTAACATGCACATTGTGTACCCCTTGTCAACTTACATCTATGTTTAGATTACAGTGTTTGTGTTCATCTGCCCATTAATCCAAACTGTAATTAAGGCCTCATGCATCCAATGACTCCTATGGTTCATTGCTGAATCTTCATGTACCTCCAACTTCATATAACAGTTATAAAAATGTAAAAAAAAAGTTTATGAAATAGAAAGTTGGGATGACCTCCAACACATTCTGAATTCTGAGAATAAACTGTTACTCATCTGTCCTGGACTTAATACCAGATTTTGTTGTCTACGCTCATGGCTGGGTACCAAACTCACATACTGGTTTTATACATCTTCTATAGTTGTTCTGTTCACATCTACAACTATGATGCAACAAGATATCTGATAGCAAAGACATCTCAGCGTTTATGGTATTGTCCACACCTACAATAATGTACCCAATAATGAACTCATTTCTGATATTCTCGTGCTACTACATTACAATTCTGATGTCAAGATTCTGATCACTACTCAAACTAGCTTGGAGCTGTTGCGTCTTCTTTTCTGATTTTCCATTGCAGTCTGACCATTTGGCTCTACTGTATTTAGTGCTTCCTGTTTTGGTTATCAATCTACCAACTTGCATATACCACTGTACAGGTCCTTGTTGTTTTCTTCCAAGTGCCATCCTGCAAGTTTAGCTTTTCTGTATCACTTTAGATCTGTTTTGCTCATCATGACCTATAGCTTAAAAAATTCATTTTACCAGGTGAGCCCATAGCAAAATACTTAGGCCATCGAGATGCAGTGTCTTAACACAGTTGTCACTGGATATGGAGGACTTATTTGGAGCAGGTATGCAACTTATTTGTGAGCAATCAAGAGCTCATCCAGACTATACAAGACCTCACAGCCCATATGAACACACTGCCTTAAACATTTGCTATTTCACTTCCACCTCCTTAACACCAGCCACAATCTCTGTCCCTTCTATGATATTTTTTTTGTGGGGGGATCATCTCCACATTTGCCAATATTTGCAGGTTTTGTTGGAGATCTTAAACCTTGCAAAGTCTTTTGGAGAGTGTTTGCTGAACCAGCTTGTGTCCACTCAACTTCTGATTCTGCACACTGGCTTTAACATGGAACTAACGCTGTGGAACTTTATGCCATACATTTTCAAACATAGTCAGCTCAATTGGCCTAGAACAATCACTCTATCTTGGCAATTTTCTACCCTCGTTTGTCTAGCTGTATAAAGTTTAGACATCTTTCCTTGATGAGATCATTTCTAATGCCAAGAGTGATTGAAAGAAAGCTTAAGATTCTTGAGTCTCGAATATTAGAGCATTTTCAATTTCTCCTCCCTCAGAGGTCACACAGGAACCAATGTATTTGTAACAACTATTGTGGATATCTCAGGAATCTAATGGTATGGGGGAAAGACATGACTGAGACAAGGTATAAAGGTGAAAGTTTATATTTGTACATGTGGCAAACAAGTACAAACATAGAGATGCAGCAAATAAGAGCAGAGTTCATAAATTGTGCAAGTAACAGTTAATTCACAGTGATCCCAAACGGAATAGTCTCTAGTAACACTTCACACTAGAAGTGGCTAATAACAGAACAGTCTATATAAGTAACAGTTCATAACGAGGAAGACCTGGAAATGGTATAGTCTCTGAGAACAAGTCCGGAACTGGATGCAGTGCAGATTAGCTGAATGCAAAGTCCCGAACCGTCTTGAGCACTGCAGCTGCAATAAAATAAACCAGCAGAATAGCCGCAACAGAGCTTTTTAGAGCAAACAGAGCTTAAGTGAAACAAGGCAGGCTGGCAGAAACTTAAGCGGTAACTAGGGATGGGCGAATCTACTCGCTAGGACTCGTTACTCGGCGAGTAGTAAGGGACTCGCAGGACTCGGTACTCTGCGAGTTTCCCAGTGATGACTCGCACGAGTCCAATGCAAATCAATATCAATCCTAGTTTTGTCAGAAACGCTGACACTAGGATTGCCATTGTTTGCATTAGACTCGTGCGAGTCATCACTGGCTACTGTGCCAGTGATAGCAGGGAAACTCGCAAAGTAACTGCTGTTTCTTTGCGAGCCGAGTCCAGTTGTCTTCTCTGTGCAGCTCCAGGGTCCTAGAGCCCGCCTGCTCACAGAGATGTAGCAGTGCTGAGATTATTCTCAGTCTGCTCATTCCCTGTGCATGTAGCAGAGAGGACATCGCGTTTTGGACTACGTCGGACGGAAGAGGATTTTTTTAATTAAAGATGGAGTCCCTAATGGCTTTTTTTTTTTATTTCAAATAAAAAATTTTCTCTGTGTTTTTTTAACCCTTTATTGGAGATTCTTAGTGGCTGGGTCAAACGTGGCCTGACATTAAGAATCTCGGGCTTAATACCAGCTTGTATAACAAAGCTGGTATTAACCCCTTTATTACCCAGCGTGCTACCGCCACCAGGGCCGCTGGAAGAGCGGGGTTCAGCGCCAGAGGATGGCGCTTCAATGAACGCGCCATCTTCTGGGGCGGCTGCGGGCTGCAATTTGCAGCGGGGGGTGCCCAGAAAGCTTGGGCATCCCTGCGCTGCGGATTCCAGCCCTCAGCTGCTTAGCTGTACCTGGCTAGACATAGAAATTGCGCGGAGCCCCACGCATTTTTTAAAAATTATTTAATGAATTTCAGAGTCAGAGTCTCAGAGTCAGAGTCAGAATCTCAGAATTTCATGAAATAATTTAAAAAAAATGCGTGGGGCTCCGCGCAATTTCTATGTCTAGCCAGGTACAGCTAAGCAGCTGGGGGCTGGAATCCGCAGCGCAGGGATGCCCAAGCTTTCTGGGCACCCCCCGCTGCAAATTGCAGCCCGCAGCCGCTCCAGAAGATGGCGCGTTCATTGAAGCGCCATCCTCTGGAGCTGAACCCCGCTCTTCCATCGGCCCTGGTGGCGGTAGCACGCTGAGTAATAAAGGGGTTAATACCAGCTTTGTATTATCAGCTGGCCCTAAGCCCGAAATTTATGGTGGTCACGCCAATATTAGACATGACCGCCATGAATTTCTATTAAATTGTTTTAATAAAAACACAACACAAAGAAAATTTTTTATTAGAAATAAAAAAAAAAGCCATTAGGGACTCCATCTTTAATTAAAAAAATCCTCTTCCGTCCGACGCAGTCCAAAACGCGATGTCCTCTCTGCTACATCCCCTGTGTATAGATATAGATCTCTATGCACAGGGAATGAGCAGACTGAGAACAATCTCAGCTCTGCTACATCATCTCTGTGCACAGACATTCATGTCTGTACACAGGGATTGAGCAGACTGAGAACAATCTCAGCACTGCTACATCAGGCAGCAGGCAGGCTCTAGGACCCTGGAGCTGGCAGCCAGCACAGAGGAGACAGGACTCTTATCTGTGCGAGTCAGCGATTACTTACAAAGTAAACGAGCAATGCAAATAAATGACAAAACTAGGATTGCTTCAGGCTGAAGCTTCCGAGACACATCTGCGAGTTGTAAATCTCACACTACTCGCTATTACTCGCTTCCCCATTCATTAACATTGGACTCGCTAGACTCGCAACGAGTAGCGAGTCCTGGGCTCGGACTCGCTAGAGTCAAGCGATTCCGAGTAATTTAGGATTCGCCCATCACTAGCGGTAACACAATCTACACAGAGCAGCTAGATGCAGGATGGGAAACCGGAAGCAGGTGTAGTTTAGCTGGACATCAGACTGCAGAAAGCTGGAAATAGCCGAATCGGAATAGCTGGAGAAGGAGCACAAACTTGATATGCACAGGGGAGTCAGGGATGCAAGCAAAATACTCAAGAAGGCCTGAAAGATGGACCAGAGCTTTGATAGGCAGGAAAGCAGGAACACATAGACTCAACGAGATGGACTACAGCAACAGTTTGCCTATGGGTCGGCAGACCCATAAATATTTCTCTGCACACTCTAATTTGCCTGTAGATTGGCGGGCCCATGAAGTTCTGTAGGAGCTGAGCAGTGCAAAAGATTAGTATATGGACTCTGTTTGAACTGTGGGTTATAATGTGATTGTGTATATCATGTGTTCAATACCACAGGCTTGAACAAGAGGGGGAGGATATTTGATGCAGCAGCTTGCTGCTTTGCAAATATGTATGCTGGTACTTGTGGTTCAGCAAGGTTCAGTAATGCATTATGCTGAGACTTGAGGTTCCACAATTTCAGGTAATGGATTTAGGGATGAGCGAGTCCTAAATTACTCGGAATCGCTAGACTCGCACGAGTCCGAGCCCAGGACTCGGTACTCGTGGCGAGTCTAGCGAGTCCAATGTTAATGAATGGGGAATAGGGATTCGCGAGTCCCTAATAGAGAATACAGGACTCGGAATCGCAGACTCGCTAGGATTCGGACTCTCAGATTGCCATTCACTTGCATTGGACTCAGGGGCTGGCTGGAGCCTCTTCCCCTGGGTGGCAGCCTTGAGAGCCGGGGGTTGCTGTCAGGTGCGGGCAGCCTTGAGAACCGGGGGGGGGGGGGGGGTGCTGTCAGGTCCGGGCAGCCTTGAGAACCGGGGGGGGTGCTGTCAAAGCTGACCTTACCTCCTCCTGTCGCAAACTCGCTGGACTCGGGAATCGGCGAGTATTCGCTAAAAGACTCGCCGATTCCCGAGTCCGGCGAGTCCCTTAAGAATCGCCGAGTAACGAGTCCTAGCGAGTAGACTCGCTCATCCCTAAATGGATTACAAGTGCTAGACTGCAGGTGAGCTAAAAGCAAGAGGAGTGTATGGCTAAAGATGATTCTTCACACACCTGGGGTCTGAGGGAATATAATCTCTATGATAATGGGATTAGTTTGTCTCTGTACGTTTGGGCAACAGGAGTTGCCCTGGAAGACGTATGGCCAGGAGGTCAAATCTCATGCATAGGAGAACGTGCCCTTTGAACACATGAGGTACAGGGACTAAGGGACCATGGGACCACTCTCTTGTTTGGGACCAGCTGGGCCCTGGAATCTGAGGGCTCACTCTCAGTGCTTGGAGCGACCACTGTCCTGGAACGCACCTGATATGGAAGCATGGAAATGGAGGGAGTCCTGGAAGATACACGATGAGGAGACGAAGATTCAAGAAGCTACAGTCCTGCTAAGGATCTGGAACAGACAGGAGTCTGTGATCCCAGATAGGCAGTTTCCTGAATGATGGACTGACAGGAGTCAGTGAATGGAGCTGGGAATAGCTGCTGAAGGTAACCATGGCTCTAAAAGGGACTATGTAAATACTGTCAGGCGGGCGTATCTACCATTGGAATAGACAAGTATATGACACTAATGTTCTGTTGATGTATGAATGTAAATGCCAGGTGGGCGTATCCACCATTGGGACAGACTTGTATGTCACTAATGTTCCGTTGATGTGATGTAAATGAAGTATACACTATATGCGGTATATGATGTGTTAATAAACTGCTGGCCTTTATTTTACGTAAAAATATGCCTGATTGCCTCAATCCCGCTACCATTTGAGCAAGTCGCCACAGTGCCTAAATATATAGTATCTTTGGTTCCTGAGTCCACAGGACAAGCCTTAATTGATTCTGGAAACTACAGAGAATTTATTGACTTTTCATTAGATGGAAATCTAAAAAGTCTCTTTGTTTCTCTGTGGACACTTTTGAAACACATCCTGATAGTCGTATCCAGTTTTAGGATGAGTAGGCAATTCTTCAAGTTAGAACACTACACGTTGAGGACATTTCTTTTTTATTTTCTGAACTTTCTGATGCACTAGTGCTCTTGGACTTTTGTGGTTAAGGCTAAAATCTCTGGGTATTCAATAGTCATCTGACCAGAGCGCTCAGTCTTGTATTCAAACGTACCTCAAAGTTCTACTTCAACCACCTTCATTAAAACTCAATTCTGTTTACATTACATCCAACTTACCTTTATCACATTAGGACTTTGCTGATGCCTTTTTCAAACAGAAGGCCAAACCAGCACCTCCTCAATAACTGTTTAAGACTGCGTTCACACACAGCATATTTGTGAGGATACTCTTTTGGTGTAAAACTGCATGAAGAGCACATACTCACAGAACGCAGTGTTCTGTGTGTGAACAGGCCTGCACTTTTTCGGTGCACTTTTACCTACCTCGCTGCGCTCCCCCGCTGGTGTCTTCTCCTCCATGCTGGGCCAGCAGTAAGCGGCAGGCTCTGGGACCCTGCAGCACCATGTGACCGGTGATGTTGCCAGGTTACATGGTGCTGTTTAAGGTTCTGTGCAAGGTCCTACGGCACCAGTTAGGAGATCTCCAGGGGAACGGTGGCTAGGTGAGTAAAAAGCGCGTCTAAAAAACAGAATTCACATGTTCATTCTTTTTGCTGTATCCGCAGAAAGATGGAACATGTGAACAGAACTGTGTTCACGGCAGTTACGCAGCACTAAAAAGCGCTGTGCTTAATAGCGCTGCGTAAATGCAAAAAATACACTGTGTGTGAACGCAGCCTAAGTGTGCCATACCTTTTCTCCGTGGTACAGAACAACACAGAGAGAGTTTATCCCCTATTTCCCCCCCTGAAAGTAAAGAGATATCCTTTTACATTAAAGAGAATATGGAAGTCCTTATCCTTGTAAAGAAGAAGACTGGTCTTATAGAGTATGCATTGATTGTCAGGGTTTAAGTAAAATCACTCAAAGATTCTTGTCCATTGCTATCATCTCAGCTCTTTGATTGATTTAAGGGCTCTTCCGCCTTCACTAAATTAGCTCTTCATGGAGCCTATAATGTAATCCCTATTAAAGAGGGAGATAAAGGAAAGACAGCACTCAACACCCATGATGGTGACTTCATCTTCATGTTCGTTACATTTTGAAGAGGCTGTGACAAATGCACCTTTACACCAATATTGTTTCTTTGAGTGTCATTAATTATGATCTCTGTCTGTGTATGGACCCAGTGAAAGATTCTGCTTTCTGGATTGGTGACAATTCATTAACTTTAACACATTCCCGACCAGGCTCTTTTCCATATTTGCATTGTTGTGTTTTTCTCCCTTTCTTCTAAAAGCCCAAATTTTATGTTCATTAGCATAGGCACGTAAGGCTTGACTTTTCCGGGGCAAGTTTTACTTTTAAATAACACCACCTATTTTATAATATCATGTACTTGAAAGCATGAAAAAAATTCCAAGCACGGTGTATTTAAAAAAGAGCAATTACACTTTTTGTCATCTATAGCGGTCATTATACTGTACACATGATGTGGCAATATGATTGTCCAGGTCAGGACCACAATCCTGGTCTTTTTTATTATTCCATTAACTATTAAGGTTAATTTATTTCATATTTTGATCAATTTCTTTTTAGAATATTTTATTTCTTAATAGGAGAAGGTGGTGAGTCGAACTTCCTATATACTTTTTACTGTATCTTGTAGTCCCCTTAAGGGATTCAAACTTGTGATTGTTCAATCACTTGTAATATGAACATCAATATTAGAGTATTGCTGTATATCATATCAAAAATCATGATGATCACTTATGAATGCAAGCCTTAGGCTGGCTTTTATAGGAGTACTGTCATAAAAGGCATGCGGGTCGTTAGAAAATCCCTAACTGTTGTGGCAACCCATCACACAAACAGTAATTGCATTGTGGGGTCGCCAAAGGGCAGTTAGGTCATTGCGATTCTCATGTCACAGGCATTTAACAGGTTAACAACCTCAGGCATGGCTTTTAGAGGCAGATGATGTCTGCAGGACACAGCCATTATCTGTCGGTAAAGATGTAGGCTCAGAAGCTGAGCATCAAAGTTAAAGAGATGATAAATGACGCAACTGTACATCATATAGCGGTAAGGTGTTAAACTCCTATTATGGTTTCTTGACTTCATGAGCTACTACCAGGAGTACATTAAAAATTATTTTCAAGTGGTTGATTCTCTTATGGGTCTTACTTAGAAAAATAATAATTCTCAAAACTGACTGAATTCTGCTTTTCAAGCAACTTATTTTTTCTATTGCAATGCTCTAGTTCCACACCACCCAGAACCTGACACGCTGATTCTTCCGATTTTAAAAATTATTCTCTTTTGTTGAATGGATTTACCCTGACAAGCAAAAGGCTAGCAATGTTTTGAACTTTTAATTTTCAGGCTCCATATCTCACCATCCACTACAGCTTTGAGATTGAGACTACCTTCATTTTATAGACACTCAACTTGGCTATCTCATAAATTTGACTTGCAACCATTTAGTGTATTATCAGTTATGCAGAATCTTATTGTGTCACTGCATTGTTACTATTTTACTATTAAACATCTAAAGTAAATAAATGATTACTTTGTGTTTTGTACATCTTTTAACATTGCCTGAATCCTTCTGGGCAGCTCTCAACCAGATTTAAGCATGTCTCAAGTCTTATCTGCAAGTTCCCAATGTTGGTGCATACTGGCCGACTCACCTGAATATTTATACAGCTTTTCTTCAATTCTACCCACACGTGTTCAATCCAATCCAACACCTCTACTTCATTTTCAATGAACCATTTATTTGCCAATCACAATGTATGCTTCAGGTTGTTGTCCTGCTGGAAAAATAGGTCATCCTTTTCATACATATAGAACTGAAGTGTATGAAGTAACCGGCTTGCATGATGCTCACAAATAGCTCAACACTGAGACCATCATTGATCCTGGTCAAGTATCCCATGCCTTTGGCTATGAAACAAACCCATACAATCAGTTGCTTAAATTTCCCAATCGGTTAGCCCCTTTTTCCCTCATTTCTTCCATAAACATTAGGCATTAGGATTCACAAATTTTTTTTTGCCTTCCTCTAGATCAACATGTTAGGCTATGGGTTGAACCTGATGGACTTAAGCCCCTGTCACACCAGGCGACGGGGCTGGGGATGTCGGCGGCGACTGGCGGTTGCGCGCACGTTTTTGGCGCCCCGTCATCCCCCGTTTACATGGGGTGACATTTCCAGCCCTGCGCCGGCGAGCTGTCAGGCGGCATCACTGCCGGGGTGTCTGGAAACCCCAGTGGCGATGCAGGACAATGGGAGCCTATGGCTCCCATCGCCTGACAGGTCGCCGGCGCCTGGTTACATGGGGCGATGTGTACATCTCGCCCCATGATGGTCGCCTGGTTTCAGAGCACTGCTCTGAAACCAGGCGACCGCCAGGCACTACCGACATCGCCCCTTTACATGAGGCGACATAGGGGCAATGACGCTGGTGTTAGGCCATGCCCCCACGTCGCCTCTGTAATGGGCGGCGATGTCGGCCCATGTGACGGGGGCTTTAAAGTCTTCCTTCAACCTTAAAAACTATGTTACTATGTTACCCAGCAAAGCCTAGTTTATTGACTGTAATCTCTTTGCTCCAAATCACCCATTTTCAATCTTCTACTATCCAAGAATCTGAATAACTAATCATTTGCTAAATAGTTGCAAGTCAAATTTATGTATGAGATAGCCAAAGTCATTAATAAAATAGAGGTAGTCTCACACTCAAAGCTGAAGTGGATGGTGAGATATAGAGCCTGAAAGTCAAACGTTCAAACCATAATTAATAACTATTGTTATAAAATAATTTTAATAATAATAATAATAATAGTTAACCATTTGCTTGTTAGTATACTCCATTGATTCAGAACTTTAGCCATAAAATTAGCTTTGGAAGAAGGATGACATCTAATTGAAGGAACTCATTTCCAAATGACCATCTATTCAAACCAAAACATTCTGGAGCATCTCCAGTCCAGCTCGAAGGTCAGTCTTCCTCTTACCGTTTGACATCATCCTCATCTTTCATCCAGTTGGAGAATACCACAGTGCAGAGACTAATCATATGAATCAGGTAATACCTCAAAGGGTGTAATTAAACCTGCATATAGTTATGCTTCGATTTCTCTATCTACTAAATTTCCAACTTGCATATCCAACTACACTGGTTATCGCTGTTAAATATGCTGTCCTGCAAGTTGAGCTTGGCTGTATCATTACTTCAGACCATAAAGCTCACCATATCCTATAACAATCCACCTCACCAGGTGAGTATATAACAGCATCATTTCATTATATACCGGTAACTGCAATGATATAGGTAAAGAATAGAAAGTACATAGGCCACTATAAAAGAGCATGTGATACTGAGGTTTTCATGGACTCTCGGAGGTCTATGTTACAGTTCTCATGCTTGAAAACAATAAAATGCCGTCTGAAAGCTGCAATTTTACTGCCTCTGGTTATATTGGGGTCAAAAGTCTAATGGCGGGTTTACACGTCGCGATATCGTACTACGATTTCAATAAAAAGTCACGTGGTTCAATCGTTGGAGCCAATATCGTTCCTGCATTGTATGGTGTGAACGTCTAATACGATGCAGGAACGATGTCAATGCGATATCGGGATTGAATGAGCGTGCTATTCAATGCCCCGATATTGCATAGCGATTGTAGCCGGATCGTGCTGTGTAAACGCCCAATTACGATGCGATTTCATACGTCACCCATTCACTCCCATGTTAACTATGCGATCCTGGGTTGGGAGGCGGAGACATCGCACGGACGTTGTATTCCGATATCGCAGCGTGTAAACATTCAATGCGATGCGGGAGGAACGTGCACTAATTGCGCGCTCCCGCGCCATTGAACTGCGATATCGGAACGATATTGCAGCGTGTAAACCCACCATTAGTGATTTTTGATCCAGGGATTGGACTCTTTTTGTTTTTAAGAAGCGCCTAGGTTTTGTTTTTAGAATAGTTTCAAATTAGCGACTATGGCACCATATAGACCAGGGGTGGGGAACCCAGGCCCCAGGGCCACATGCGGCCCTCGATGACATTTTCTGCGGCCCCCGGGCAAATTCCAGCTCCTCAGTGATCCCTATGCCCCATCCTCAGCCTCACCAGTGATGTTTATACCGTCAGCCTCTCCTATAATGTCTGTGGCTCCAGCAAACCTGGAAAAGACAGCAGTTCCATCCGTCACAGTAGGGGTGAGTTGATTGTTTAACCAAATATAGCAGGGGAATCTTCAAGTTGATAATTTTGTACGGCCAATGAAGGATTGTAGAAATTTCCAAATGGCCCCTGGCAGAAAAAGGTTCCTCACCCCTGATATAGACAGACAAGGTCAGACAGGTTCAGAGGCAAGGAATGATTAAGACCCAGATGCTTAATTAAGAGTTTGATAGGAATATGGACCAGGAGGAACAAACATGATTCAATAATTTAATTAAGAAACAGTACAGGAGGTACTACAAGAGCAAGAAAATAGGCAGAAAAATAAAAGCAAAGATATATATATATATATATCAGACTATATAATATCAGAGTCAATAACGATTATGCCTGAATTGCAAATGAAGAGGAGCACAATGAAAGTGTGTGCCTAAAACTCCAGGGAATGACCAAGTGGTGAAACTTTCTTCAAATAAACCACCAGAACGACATCATCAGAAAGCTTTAAGGCCACGTTACACACACAGATATCTGTGACCAACTTCTGAACAGATCTCTGGTTGCAGTGAGATCATGGACACATTGTTCCATTTTGTGGCTGTGTACAAATGTAACAATGTGTCCATGATTTCACTGCAACCAGAGATCTGTTCAGAAGTTGGTCACAGACATCTGTGTGTGTAAAGTGGCCTTTAGTCTTTGACAGGGACATTTAAAGCGTCTGATACATGTTTGTGGTGTTAATGGATTGTCATGGCAGCCTGGAGCCTGTTCAAGACCTAATGCCTGCCATGATAGTGTTCCTGTGAAGACCAGCCTGCGGTTGGGCTTCCTAGGATAACATGATTTTCTCAATATAATGCATTTCTAATTGTATTGCAATAGATACAAGTAATGAGAAAATTACAAAGAAATAAAAATTCATATCACTCTCTTTCCCTCAATTTAAAATAGACATAATAATTATTTTTATTTTAAAATTATATTGTTGCATCTGTAAACGTAAAATCTATGAAATATAAATTTTATTAACTTACAGTGTTGGCCAAAAGTATTGACACCCCTGAGATTCTGACAGATAATACTCAGTTTCTTCCTGAAAATGATTGCAATCAAAATTCTTTGGTATTATTATCTTCATTTAATTTGTCTTCAATGAAAAAAAACACAAAAAGAATTGTCCTAAAGCCAAATTGGATCTAATTCCACACCAAACATAAAAAAGGAGGTGGACAAAAGTACTGGCACTGTTAGAAAAATCATGTGATGCTTCTCTAATTTGCGTAATTAACAGCACCTTGTCCTTGTGTATACCACATTGAGCATGGAGAAAAGAAAGAAGACCAAAGAACAGTTTGAGGACTTGAGAAACCAAATTGTGAGAAAGCATGAGCAATCTCAAGGCTACAAGTCCATCTCCAAAGACCTGAATGTTCCTGTGTCTACCGTGCGCAGTGTCATCAAGACGTTTAAAGCCCATGGCACTGTGGCTAATCTCCCTAGATGTGGACGGAAAAGAAAAATTGACAAGAGATTTCAACGCAAGATTGTGCGGATGGTGGATAAAGAACCTCGACTAACATCCAAACAAGTTCAAGCTGCCCTGCAGTCCGAGGGTACAACAGTGTCAACCCGTACTATCCGTCGGCGTCTGAATGAAAATGGACTGTATGGTAGGAGACCCAGGAAGACCCCACTTCTTACCCCGAGACATAAAAAAGCCAGGCTGGAGTTTGCCAAAACTTACTTGAGAAAGCCTAAAATGTTTTGGAAGAATGTTCTCTCTTTTTGGGTTAAGGCCTCAACATAGAGTTTACAGGAGAAAAAAAGAGGCATTCAAAGAAAAGAACACGGCCCCTACAGTCAAACATGGTGGAGGTTCCCTGATGTTTTGGGGTTGCTTTGCTGCCTCTGGCACTGGACTGCTTGACCGTGTGCATGGCATTATGAAGTCTGAAGACTACCAACAAATTTTGCAGCATAATGTAGGGCCCAGTGTGAGAAAGCTGGGTCTCCCTCAGAGGTCATGGGTCTTCCAGCAGGACAATGACCCAAAACACACTTCAAAAAGCACTAGAAAATGGTTTGAGAGAAAGTACTGGAGACTTCTAAGGTGGCCAGCAATGAGTCCAGACCTGAATCCCATAGAACACCTGTGGAGAGATCTAAAAATGGCAGTTTGGAGAAGGCACCCTTCAAATATCAGGGACCTGGAGCAGTTTGCCAAAGAAGAATGGTCTTAAATTCCAGCAGAGCAGTGTAAGAAACTCATTATTGGTTACCAGAAGCGGTTGATCGCAGTTATTTTGGCTAAAGGTTGTGCAACCAAGTATTAGGCTGAGGGTGCCAATACTTTTGTCCGGCCCATTTTTGGAGTTTTGTGTGAAATGATCAATGTTTTGCTTTTTGCTTCATTTTCTTTTGTGTTTTTTCATTGACAAATTAAATGAAGATAATAATACCAAAGAATTTGTGATTGCAATCATTTTCAGGAACAAACTGAGTATTATCTGACAGAATTTCAGGGGTGTCAATACTTTTGGCCAACACTGTACATAGTAAAAGAGAAAGAAAAAAAAATTATAATCAGTCAGTGCAAAAAAAAAATACAGTAAAGGCCCAGTCACACATAACGACACACCAGCGATCCCAATAACGATGTGCAGAGATCGCTGGTGCGTCGTTTTTCAAATCGATAGTAAGATGTCAAACAGGTATCTTACCAGCGATGTGAAAAACGGCGCACCAGCAATCCAGAATTATACTGAGGCCGTTGGGAATTGTCACTCCATAGCGTAGCATTGAGATCGTTGGTCATTGTCCCTGTCAAACACAACGATGTAGCGTTCCTAGCAGGAGCACAACGACGTAGAAACGATGCAGAGCAGTGTGTAACGATCAAAATCTCACAGCAGGGGCCAGATCGTTGGTGCGTGTCACACATAATGACATCATTAGCGGGATCGCTGTTGCGTCACAAAATCTGTGACGTTACAGCGATCTCATTAGCGATCTCGTTATGTGTGACAGGGCCTTAAGTGAAAAAAGTACCCCAAATGGTGTTAATAAAACAGTCAGCCGACTGTGAAGAAAACAAACCCTTACACATCTCAACTGATGTAAAAATGAATTACAGGTGGTGGAGAATTGGGACATCTTTTATAGTTATGGTTTTGGGAAGATGGAAGGTAAAACAAATGAAAAAATGTAAAATTGGCTGAGATTAAAATAAAAGCCCAGTGTTAACGGTCAGTGATCTGGTACAGCTGGTGTGTCTCATGCAGAGAAGCCATATGGGGTTACTCAGCCACTGGTTGTAGAATGCTAAAATAAAATGTTGGGCACCAGTAGATCCCAACAAGGGGAAAAAAGGTGACAAACGTTTCATGATTTATCTTTTGAAAAATAGGTGTGACCTTTTATGGATAGCTGGAAATATGATATAATGTTTCTTTCTAATCAACTTAATTTTTGGAAAGACAAAACAAAAGATGGATCAATATGGCAGATGTGACATCAATGTTTTTTTCTCCCAAAAATTAATGTTCAGGCACAGCAATATGCAGGAAACTTCAGAAAATCATTTTCCAATTCCAGGCCATTTTGGATGACTCTCCTTCAGTGCTCCAGTTTTTTTAGTTTCCCTGCCACATTGACATCACATTTGCATGGCTTGTAACTGCTGATTGACAGCGATTGTCTGCAGTGGTTATAGCGCTGTAGACATGACCTAATTACTGAAAACATTGGATCATTGGTAATCATAGTGAGGGTAAGTAACTGCTCCTTTTGACATTTTGCTTCCAGCAACCTTTTAGTACAATAAAAAATAAAAAGTTTAAAAGTGACAATTTCTTTAAAACCAGGGGCAAAAGAACCTTCCACATTTATAAACAAGCTATAGAAGTCTTTTTCATAATGTGGATCACTATCCGTCCACATCTCACTGATGCTCACTATTAACAAGGTGGTTCACTACAATGCACAGTAGCCACATCAACTTAAAGCTGTTAAGGAAGTCTTTTCCTAGTGTTTTCAATTATGCCTGTGAGCAGTGCGCTATCACTCATCCCCATCACATGACAACCGGCTGCAGCGGCCTCTGATGAAGTTGACCCGTCATCATCGAGGTGGGACAGAGTCTCCCTGACGGGTCTGTTGACAGAGTTTCACTGCACGTCACATCCCAGCATCACGTGCTTTCTCTCCTTCACTGCTTTCATTAACAGAGCACTGCGATACTGAGCTGTGATGTTCGATCAAATTCCACCCAAAAGTCCAGTCAGCCTGGGAGATTGTTTCCCGCCTCAGTGATGTCGGGTGAACTTCTAGTTCCAGAAGTTGATGTGACATCACCAGACATGAGAGGCCGCTGCAGCTGGGGTTCACAATATGGGGATGGACAGACAGCGATAGCTCCGCTCACAGGCAGAATTCAAAACACAAGGTATTTGGGAAAATAATTCTTTAACAGCTTTAATTCAATATGGCCACTATGCATTTTAGTGAACCACCTCAATGTCTTCAAAGAACCCATAAAAGCAATAACCATCGATTTCCTTTGTGTCAAGTGTAGTACTCAGCTTGTAGTAACTATAAAGAAGCGTTCCAGTAAACATTTGTTTCCCTGAAACTATTTGTTAGGTTAGTGTAGTGTCAGTGGGTTATTACACGCATGTATTACTGACTTCTCCGGTATCCAGCGCTGCTCTGCTCTTCTGAGTCACGTGACAGCATGCAGACTCTGCAGATCACACTATGCTTTCTGTGTGATCCAGAAATAGCTTTTAAAATGCAAGGCTATGGACATCAGAATGAGAGCCCAAAAACCTTTATCTACTCTATAATTGCCGTAGGCATTTTTGTGTCGGACCCCGAAATCGCCGTGGCTATGTCACGCTGTGACGTCACCACGCGCGAGCAATGGCCGCGAAGCGGCCATTGCGAGTCGCTGGCCGAAAATAGAACCAGAGGGTCGGCTACAAAGTTAGCGATTTACCGCTGACGTAGCGCGAGCAATGGCCGCGAGGCCATTGCGAGTCGCTACCTCAGCTGCCGCACGTCCCACTATACTTTCAATGGGGATTCATTGCGACTCGCTGTGTAGCGCGAGCAATGGCCGGGAGGCCATTGCGAGTCACTACGTCAGCCGCCGCAAGTCCCTTATACTTTGAATGGGGATCCATGCGAGTCGCTGGGTAGTGCAAGCATAGCGAGTCACTATGACAGATCATCATCATCATCATCATCATCATCATCATCATCATCATCATCATCATCATCATCCCCGCACAGACCCCCCATGGCCGCACAGACCCCCCCCCTCCCCCCTCAATGGCCGCACAGCCCCCCCCCCCCTCAATGTCCCAAAGTCAGCTGTGACCGCCTGGCCCTTGGACACTGGCTGCCATGCACACATCAGCTGGTAGGCTCCCATCACTTACCCACTGAGGACGGATCACTTCCAGCACCTCTTCACATGGCAGTGCTCTGCACTTCTGAATCGTCCTCTCCTCACTCAGACACCTGGCAGGTTCCTATCCAGCCTACTCACTCCCAGCTGCAACCCAGTGAGTCAATCAGCACATCTTCACTCACACACAGACCTGACATGTGATTAACCCCCTGTGCACCATTCAGGTTTAGCCCAGCAAAGCACTCCAAAAAGTATTGAACACACCCCAATAAGTATTGAACGCGCCCCAAAAAGTATTGAACGCACCCCAATAAGTATTGAACGCGCCCCAAAAAGTATTGAACGCACCCCAATAAGTATTGAACGCGCCCCAAAAAGTATTGAACGCGCCCCAAAAAGTATTGAACACACCCCAATAAGTATTGAACGCGTCACAATAAGTATTGAACGCGCCCCAAAAAGTATTGAACGCACCCCAATAAGTATTGAACGCGCCCCAAAAAGTATTGAACGCACCCCAATAAGTATTGAACACACCCCAATAAGTATTGAACGCGTCACAATAAGTATTGAATGCGCCCCAAAAAGTATTGAACGCGTCCCAATAAGTATTGAACACACCCCAATAAGTATTGAACACACCCCAATAAGTATTGAACGCGCCCCAAAAAGTATTGAACGCACCCCAATAAGTATTGAACGCGCCCCAAAAAGTATTGAACGCGCCACAAAAAGTATTGAACGCGTCCCAATAAGTATTGAACACACCCCAATAAGTATTGAACGCGCCCAAAAAAGTATTGAACGCACCCCAATAAGTATTGAACGCGCCCCAAAAAGTATTGAACGCGCCCCAAAAAGTATTGAACACACCCCAATAAGTATTGAACGCCCCCCAAAAAGTATTGAACACGCCCCAAAAAGCATTGAACGCGCCCCAAAAAGCATTGAACGCGCCCCAATAAGTATTGAACGCACCCCAAAAAGCATTGAACGCGCCCCAATAAGTATTGGACCCCCCCCAAAAAGTATTGGACCCCCCAAAAAAAGTATTGGACTCCCCCAAAAAGTAGCTATAACTACTATAATCAAATTAATGCACGTTCTAGAATCCCGATGCATTTGCATCGGGCTCACAGCTAGTTGTAAAAGAAGTGTCTGTCACACACAGAGAGCATAGTGTTATCCGGAATGTCTGCAGTGCTATCATGTGACCTAGAAGAGTAGAGCAGCACTGGATACGGGAGAAGTCGGTAATACATGAGTATAATAGCACACTGACACTACATACACACAGCTTTAGGGGGAAAAATGGTTAATGGGAGCGCTTCTTTAATGATGACGGAAGCTCACCAACTCCTTTGACTTTTGTGCTAATGTTGAACGGTAGTGATGCCACATCTGACCCCCATTATATTCAATATGAATCAGGTTTTTTTTTTGCTTTTTTTTTTTTTACAACACTCATGCTGGCATCAATTACAAGCTCTTAAAGCACCACTCCAGTGTTCTTTTCTTATTTCACCACTGGAGTAGTGCATTAAAGAGGTAATCCGGGGAGATAAAAACATTTTATTGTATCCCATACACTTTAAAGCTGAGATGACGAATACACTTGTATTATGTATATAACTTATAATTGACTGTGACAGGAGCTGCTTCTCACCCCTCCCATATAGGATATCACGTCACTCAGTGTCCCTCTCCATGATGTATCAGTCTCCTGATGAGAACTACAAGAAGAGGGTATGACATCCCAGACACTGTCTGCTGTGATCAGTTCCTTTTATCTGCTTCCTCTGCAGTCGGTTCGAAAAGAGGGGGTAAAGACCAGGGCGCTTCTTAGCAAGGATAGAGTGGCTGTTACAGTAAGCAGCTTCTGGGATGTCACGCTACCTTTTTGAACCACGGAAGCAGTTGTAGGAAACTGACTGACGTAGCTGGGAGCTGCAGATTGCTGAGTGATGTAATTTCCCATATGATGAGGAGGGGTGAGGAGCAGCTCCTGTCAGTGTTTATCATAAGAGTTCTAAGGACCATATAAGTGTATTAGTCATCAAAATGTATAGTGTAGGAGGGCAGGGACACTAAAAAAATTTTTATCTCCCAGGAGAAACCTATTATTATTATTATTATTTTTAATATCATTTAAATAAATAATTTAAAACAAATGTGTGGGCTGTGCCCTATTTTTGGTTGCTAGCCAAAGTAAAACCAGGCAACTGGGGGCTGTTATTCTCAGTGTGGTGCAACCTATTTTTATTGGGTCCCCCACTTTACAGAATAGCAGTCTGCAGCTGCCCAGAAATTGGCGCATTCATTAGGAGCACCATCTCCAGCTCTTAACCCAACTCTTTCTGATGCCCTTGTGTGGTGGCATCAGGGTGACAGACGGGGTTAATGACAGCTGAGTATTGACAGCTGTCATCAGGCCCTATATTGGTAATATCAGATCTCTATAGACTATGAGACCCGCACATTACCAATCAAGTCAGTGTAGCTCTCACACTGTAGCAAGAGATGTGGCTGTGAGCGCTGACGTCAGACAGTTTATCTGAGGTCACAGCTGAGCTGCACCAGCTGTGTCCTCAGAGGAACTCTCTGACTTCACTGTTCAAACAGCGGGATGTCAGTTTGAGACTTATTCACAGTAAGTTGACATTAATGTCTCTGCTTACCGCAATGTAGCTGACCCAGAGAGCTTTGATGGACATCATGCTGGCTGTGGATTTACAGTCAGAGGTTATGCTTGGGGTTAAAAAATTGGTGAAAGAGGGTTGTTTTAATTTTTATCTCAAATAAAGGATTTTTCTCTGTGTTTTTTAACTATTTCTTCACAAGATTGATAACGGGTGGTGTCAGAGACCTGACATTATCAATCTGGGTTTAATGACAAGTTGTGAATACTTATCTGTCATTAACCCCTTTATCACTCCGATGACACTGCACTAGGGCATCGGGAAGAGCCAGGTAAAGCACCAGGAACTGGGGCTTCTAATGAATGTGCCAATTTCTGGAGCGGCTATGGGCTGCTATGTTGTAGCATACAGGGCCAAATAACTTTGGGCTCACCACAGTGAGTGTACCAGCTCCCAGCTACTTGGTTTTTAATTTGTCTGGCAATCAAAAATAGGGCACATTCCACACAGTTTTCTTTAAAAAAAAAAATAAAATAAATAATGGGCTCCCCTGTATTTTTGTCAGCCAAGGTAAAACTATTAAAGTGGGGTTGCCTGCTTTACCTGGATTTAAAATAAAAAATGTGGATGACCCCTAGGCAATTTTTTTGTTATTATTAATTTTTACACACCGATGGCAGAAGGTTTGCAGTCAATACATTAATGTATACAGCAACCAATCACAGATGCCGGCACAATGGTTGTCACAGAGACTAGGCATCTGTGATTGGCTGTTTGAGCCAGTGCAGTGAATGAAGAGGAGTTTAATGAGGGGGGACCCAGAAGCTATTGTGCTGGCAGGGACAGAGACTGGTGAGTATAATGCTCCTGATTTAATCAACATTTTGCTTATTTTTATTGCCAGACCCGAACAGAAACACAGACTTCTCAGGGAAGTCTTTGTTTGGGGTCCGTGCTCGAACACTTGACTTTGGGTTCGGACCCCGAACTGTAAAGTTCGGGTTCACTGATCACTAGCTGGCAGTTCCAGTGTTTCATGGAGCAATCTGGAAATCACAAGTCAATACAAGTTAATGAGAGCCTCGTTCTGGCTGTAACAAAGTTGCAGTGAGCACTTGTGACGTAATCTCTGACTTCCAGCCAGTAAAAGGTTACAGGCACAAGATGGAACCGCAGAACTGGACCGGTACCAAGAAAAGATGAAGCCGCCAGAGGGCAAGTATAAGGCCCCATTCACACACTGCTTTTTTTGCTGTGTATTTTTACGCACAAGCTCAAAAAAAGCCAGGAGTGGAACAATCAAAACCGGGAGTGGCACACTCAGAGGAAAGGTCTAATAGAAACAAGTGCTCCACTTATATGTTTAATCACCCACTCCTGGTTTGTGATGAGCTTATGCTTAAAAATACACAGCAAAAAAAGCAGTGTGTGAAAGGGGCCTAAGACGAGGAAGTGGATTTAGATGTAAAGCACAACTCCAGCTATGAAAAAAAATGCTGAAGTGACGCTTTAAGAAATAGCTGCCCCCCAAAAAAAACACACAAATCTCATGTAGATATCCAAAAAGATAGGTACCGTATATGAAGAGTTGCACCAATTTGGCCTTATATATGTGGATGTTATGTAAGCAAAGGCAACTCTTCATCAGGGATTTAAAACCATGCATGTTATTTTGGTTAGGCCAGACATGGAAGGAGGTTTAGACTCCTTTATTTATCTATCCAAATAGTTATGTACTGTATGTATTTTATGCAGAATGAAATTACAGCTCAGCCATTAACTCATTCTCAAAAGCTCCTGTTTTTTTATTTTTATTTTACAATTATATCTATTTTAAATGGTGTTCGGTGTCACATGTAACCGTGTTACAAATACTTAATTCAACACAACAAATGGAGAACAGGTGTTAGGAAACATGGTAATAAATTAGGATATAATTTACAAAAAAGAAAGCCAAAACATTTTAGTAACAGTGTACCAAATTAATACTGAGTACAAAATAAAAAGCAACTAATCACAATAATACATGGGTAATTCCATTCTGTTATGTCAATGATAGCTATACGACGGTCACTCGATTAATAAAAGTTGATAATGAAATTGATCATTTTAAGGTGTATGCACCATTAAGAATTATACGTTTGCCAAAACCGGAATGGAAGCCTTAGCACCAAAAAAAGATTTGCAATACTTCCAGTTCCTCAAATTACCTGGCCTACGACCCCCTCCCTCTCAAAAAAAAAAAATTAAAAAAAGTTTTAAAACTTTTTTGTACCATGTTACTATTTTGTAGCAGCAAACTGTATGTTTTTTTTTGTATTTTTTCTTGCACTAAAAAAACCAGTCTAATCTGTACAAGCTTTTTTTTTTTTTTTTTTTTAATTTTTTTGCCTTTAGATTGCTAAAAAATCTTTGCAGTCTTGTTACATTTCAACATTTTGGGACGGGTGCCCTGCAAATACACAACACTGGATGTCCTATTGTTTCAGCACCAAAGATAAAGTCAAATATATTGGTATAAACAGTTAATATTCCATTCCTTTGAGGTATAAAAAAAATGTCCAACTTTAAAAACAAGTTATTGCCTAAAATACAATAATAATAATTATAATAATAAAATTAAACTCAATTAAACTTGCCAATAAATGCAAACAAGGCCCTCAAATCACAAATTATACTCTTTACATCAAAGGCAATCCAGCATCAGAAACCTCCGGACTGGACACCTCTACAGTATCAAACTGCAAAATAAGTCCTATATCAAACATTGTGCTAAGAGGTAGCATCAGAGTTATCAGGATTGTCACAAATTGTGTATGTGCATGGAACTATTCTAATTTATTTCCTATTTTTTCACTTTTTTTTTTCTTTCTTTGCTAATTCACATTAGAAAATACAGATAATGAACACAACACATTTATCTCACTTTCCTGATACATTTAATTTATAAAGAGGAATGAGCTGTAACATCAGTGTGTGACCTTGGGGTATATACTGGGCTCCATCGGCTTTGACTACAAGCTTAAAAAGAGTCTAAAACAAAAAAGTAAAAAAGCAATAAATGCAATAAATATCATCCTGTATATACTGTATATTAAAAAAAACTACATCCACTCAGAACTGTTTAAGGGAGTTTTTCATTTTAAAGGTACTTGAATATTGCACGGAGCTGATCTATAGACAATGACGAAGGAAATAGGGAATATTATAGTATCTAATACCTTTTCGGTAATAGGCATTGAGCAGAGACAAAAAACTACAGTAAAAACTCATAAAATAAATTATTTATATGCATTAAAAAGAATCAACCAAGTGAAAACTAAGTGAAGACTTAAGGCTCCGTTACACACTACGATATCGTTAACGATATCGTTGCAACATCACCGCTTTGGTGACATTGCTGCGTTGTCGAAACAACATCGTTGTTGTGACATTTACCAATGTCCAACGATGAGTTTGTTTATCGGTGGTCATTGGTTAATGACCTGGACCATAAATTTATCATTGTAAGTCAAATGGTCACAGCACCCTGTGGGTAAAAGCTGAACTGACTATTCGTCCAGTCAGCCACCTGGACGCAAGTCCAACCCAGAGAGTCCAATCCGGGTAATGCACACTTACTCACACAAGAAAGGACAGCGCCACAGACACGGATGGTGCAGATATGACTCTGGAATAAAGACCAGAAGTTTAACAGGCGACGTTTCGATCACAGCGTAATCGAAACTCGCCTGATATGACTCTGGAATAAAGACCAGAAGTTTATCTGCACCATCCGTGTCTGTGGCGCTGTCCTTTCTTGTGTGCATAAATTTATCATTGGTCTTCTGCTGGGCGCCCAGCATCGGCGCGGGAGACCAACGATGAGTGTGCTCCCAGCGCCGCACAGCAAGCGCTGGTAACCAGGGTAAACATCTGCTTAGTTACCCGCTGTTTACCCTGGATACCAGCGTTCTCCCTGGTCCTGATCGCTGGAGAGTCTGCCTGTTTGACAGCTCACCAGCAATCAGATAACGATGTCCCAGCTATCCACATCGTTGGTCGTATCCCTGGGACGTCGTTAGGTGTAACAGGGCCTTTATTCAAAAACAATGCCCACCCGCACACTTAAAATACAAATAATAAAATAAACACCCTAGAAAGAGAAGTCAATGGGTAGTATTGTCTTCAGAGGTAAGAATGTACATCTGTTACCAAGTCATGATGATAGAAAGATAGGTTATTATAGGTATAATTAAAGACTTTCACTTTGTGCCTTTGTCTAGGAGTACAGATTAATTAATGTCTACATAAGGAAGGTCAGTCCTAAATAATTCCGAATTTGTTACAAATGATTTATGGACTGACCTTAGCCTATAACAATTACTTATCTGTACTTCTAAACATAGGCACAAAGTGTAAGGTCTTTAACTATACCTATGAGGAACCTATCATTCCATCATCGTGACTCAGTAATAGATACATGCATACTTACCTCTGAATACAACCCTATTGACTTCTCTTTCTAGGGTGTTTCTTTTATTGTTTGTCTTCTAAGTATGGGGGTGGATAGTGCTTTTGAATAATTCTTCACTTAGTTTTCACTAAGTTGATTCTTTTAATGCAGATCAATACATTTTATGAGTTTTCCCTGTAGTTTTTTTGCATAATATTTTTGCATAACTCCTACACATTTTTTCAGTGAACTACATAGAGCAGAAACCAATTAGAGCTTTGACTACATATTTTGTATTATGGCCCATCATACCCATTAGTTGGTTGTCGGCTGAATGACGCTTTGGCAGATTGTTGGGCCAATAGCTATCATGGCCGTCTATCCCATACACATGAGTGTTTGTTTGGGTGAGCACTACTGTATTTTTTAAGAAGGAGCAACAGGCAAACATCATGCCCGATCAACATCTCCCCCATTAGTTGGCCGATGCCCCCATACACGTTAAAGTGGCTTCTGAACCTGTCTATATGGACCGGTGTGGCCAACATTTATCTATAGTATTTGGGGAGGATGACTTGGACAGACCAACAGAAACTAAACAAGACAACATCAGAACAAGATTTGAGGGATCACTATTTCCATGCAATCAAAATACAGTTCGAATCCTTACCTACCATCTAGCTTGGGAGCAGTATGTCTATATTACTATTTATTAAAACCAAAGGGTTCAAGAACCCAAAGCTGAAAGTGAGTGTTCTTTGCTCACATGCTGCACACAACTGAAAAAATATTGAGATGGTATTTCCTAATCAGAGGCCAAAAAAGTTTTAATGGCAATATAACAAAGGTTTACCTAGAGATTGGAAGATAAGATGATGAGGCTCATGTGGAAATGTATATCTGGCCATTTAAAAAGTGATGAAAAACCTCAAAATAACCAAACATATTAGATTTTTCTGTGTTTCCTCATAATAATACAGTAAGTGGGTAAGACAAAAAAAAATACTAGGGATAATTCGAGTCTTCAGCAATGACTTTGGGCATTTAACTTTGACAATATAAAATATGGAAACATTATGAAAGATGAACTTAGAACAAATCTTCTATGTTAATGAATAGTGATGAACAAGTAGTAAGATTATTCGGGCTTAGATAGCTCTAACGGAATACTTTGAATGAATAATGAATCCAATGCAAGTCAATGGGGATTTCACTCGGATCCGGATACTGAAACAGTTCAAAGTATTTGGTTAGAGCTATCCGAATCTGAATATCTTACTACTCACTCATTACTATTAATAAGCCTATCTGATACCACCAAACAAATCACAGCTACAGATTCCAGAATTTTGCATTGGTAACAATAAAACACAAAAAATTACATTTTTAGACATGCCTCCATTAAACTTGGGAATTTTTTTTTTTACTGGTTTTACCTTCGTGGGTACATCCTTTTTGGTCTCAAAGGCTGCATATGTGATGAAATAGTAAATTTGCCAAGACAAAGGTGCAAATCATATATGTGTTGCAATTGCCATATTCCAGGTTAAGGACTTATTGATAAACTAGGTAAGACTTCTGTTCACATTATTGGCATTGCACACGTCAGGGTTTTAGTTATTTTTATGGAAAAATTTGTGCCGTGTCATCACTTTTTTGTCGGTCAAAACTACTGGAACCCAACTAGACCACCATTACAATAGGGCACAATCTGTTAAAAATAGGGTCAAATATAGGCACCAATACTGGAACCGTACCAAACCCCATCTTAACCAACACAGCTTTAATGGCTCCATTAGTAATGGTTGCCATCATGTTAAATTTGCTCGGAGTCTAGTGAAATTTAAACATGCTCAAGGAATGAATCGAGGTAACCCCTAAAATTAACCCCGAAGGTCACAAACTGATACACATGGAGCACATAAAAAATAAAGTGCTTTAGGACTTCACAATAATGTGATCTAATATATTAAATATCTCCTCCAACATTTATAAGACGAGCTTCGATATTAACAATTACAAGTAACCTTGTCTCATAAATATCAGTTTATGGGATTCATACCAGAAAGTGAGGTGCTGGGCAGCGTCAATGATGACAATATATAATGCTGACTTTATCATACATAGAGGAATAAAGAATATCATAAAATGAAAGTTAGCCATGTCAGTGATTTCCACGTGTGTTATCTTTCTACTGAATGTGTGCCATCCTATTAGGGTATTCTCATCTTAAACATTTATGATTCATCCACAGGAAATGCTCTGAATAACCGATAGATGCAGGTTCCACCTCATCCTAAGAGCTTACACCCAACGTGCATTCACTGTGAAAATAGAGGTGGTGGCACATGTATGCTACTCTCTCCATTCACCTATACGGAAAATAGACATACAGGCTTCATGCGAATATACCATACATTTTTTTTTTATGAGACTAGTCTTTAAAGGGGAATGTACATCTTTCAGAACTTTTATTTTTGCTTAAATGCATTTCACTGGAAATAATTTTTGTATTTGAATTCCATTAAAAAAATTGCCTTATATAGCCTCTGTTTCACACTATGTATTACTGGCTGAAGAATGAGTTAACTGAGAATCTGCTGCTCAACCCTCTATGATAGCTTTATTCAGCTTTATTTTCATTTGCACAAGGAAACACTAGAAGCAATGAGATGAAACTGAATGGGAGTTGACACAGATTAAATATTAATAAAACCTTTTTGACAGTGAGGGTGATCAACAAGTGGAACAGGCGACCATGAGCGTTGGTGAGTAGTGATGAGCGAGTGGCATAACGTTCGCACTAGCTATGCTCGCAACGAGTACTTTTTAATACTCATATATTTGTCCGAATAGTGAGTCCAATGTTAGTCAATTAGTGATTGGCTCCACCCACTCATCCAGCCATAAAACAAGTCTTTCCGGGACATTTCTACTGCATAAAACACCTTTCAGTGCCCCACAGAGAGACCCTAACATTCATCTGCTCTCACTGAGGTGCCAGCTCACTTTGTGGACTAAAGGGAGCCGGCAATATGTGTCAGATTGATAACGATCGACACAACACTCACAAGCACCTGCAATACTCGCCGAGTAAAGAGTATCACGAATACCGTACTATTTGTGCAAATAGCGAATTAGTAACAATTACACTCCTCATCACTAGTGGCGAGTTCTCCTTCAATGGAAGTCTTCAAACAGAGAGGCTGGACAGACATCTGTCTGGGATGATTTAGTTAATCCTGCATTGAGCAGGGGGTTGGACCAAATGACCCAGGAGGTCCTTCCAACTCTACCGCTGTATTATAACCACAGAGCACATCAAAGTTTAATGTGCACAGAAACCCCTTAGAACCCAGTCAGAAGCCTCTCACCTAGATAAATCAAGCAAAGAAAGTTTCTGTCTGGTTTCCTATCCCAAGTCATGCCAGGCTCATTAAAGGGTCGAAATTGACTTTTAGAATTGCTACAGTAATAGCTGAAGTTAGAGATCACATTCTCTTCCTACTAAAGAGGCTATTTACATACAGGGATAACAAAGACTATAAAAAACAAGCAGTTCAAAGTTTTTAATGGAACCCAATTGTAGAAAAGAAAAAAAAAATTAAGCCTCCAAAATATGTATTTAATAAAAAAAAACGACTTAAAAAAGTGGACAGCCCCTTTCATTACACTAAAAGTAACAAATAGATTTTCACTTATTTGAGCACACAAGGCATCTTCTCCACATCTTAAGACTTTATGGGAAAATAATATTGCATTACACATTTTTTGACTGCTACATACAAAGATGGCAGCATTTTGACAGGTGACCTGGATACCCGACAAATTGGTAGCAGGTAAAATAAAGAATGTTCTCCTTGGGACTTATTCATACTTCACACTGATCTCTGCAGTGATAATGAAGAGTATGGTTACTTCAAGAAAAATTAAACCTGTTTTAAATACATTTCTATGACCTAATAGGAAACATAGCACCAGTGACAACTGCTCTCTTATATTTTTCACATTAGCAAAATGGGTGACTACACACAGTGGACTTCAGTTACAAAAAGGCAAACATTGTGCAGTACCCTAACCATCAAGTTATACACTCATGGAAAATAGTGGATCTTAGGGGTTGAAAAAAATGGTCTTCCCCAGAAACCAACACCACTCTTGACTTATGGTTGTACCTGTTATTGCTGATACAGGACCCACCGCTCTTGTCTTTGGGTTGTGTCTGCTATTACACTCTCATAGAACAGTCTGATTCAACGAAGGTGGACTGCAATACTAGACACTGCCCAATGATAGGAGCGGTAATGGTTTTGGAAGAAAGGAGCCCAGCTTTAATCTAGATTTTTCCAGGGACAATGTGTCGTCGGTCCGAGCTGCCACAAATAACTCAAATCAAAAGTTCACTCTATACATTTATTTGGATCCATCCAACAAGTTTTGGAGCCTGCTATGCTCCATCAGGGAGTGTATCACGCCCTGATGAAGGAGCATAGCAGGCTCCGAAATGCGTTGGATGGATCCAAATAAATGTATAGAGTGAACTTTTGATTTGAGTTATTTGTGGCAGCTCGGACCGACGACACATTGTCCCTGGAAAAATCTGGAATTCGACCACATAGCACGTGGAGGTGTGGGTCCAGCAGCAGCCGCCATTACATACTTTTAATACTGGTTGTGTGTCACACAACTAGACCAGGTGAGCAGTTATCATTACGGCTCTTAAGCGCTGATTGTTAAAAAGATAAGACCCGATCTGCGCTTGCTTCTTCTTTTTAGCTTACTGCTTTAATCTAGGACATTCCTGGTCTTTGTTGTATCTAAACTCAGTTTTATCTTCATAAATTCCATGCAAAGCAAATATCTGAACTGGATCAGACAGCTCATATATGATATGGTATATCAAGAGCATAGTCCATAAGTGTCTGCTAAATGCAGGTCCCACATCTGACAGCCCAACTATCTCCAGAACGACATGACCTGATTCACTGTTTCGACAAAGAGTGGAGAGGTTATGGTACATGCATGTCTCTCTCTATTCCTTGCAAAAGGAGTACCAAACACAGCCAAAACTATCTGCTTAGCCATATTCATAATTCCTATAGAGAATCTGTCACCACCTCCTCACTCACTGGTAGTCATATGCTGCTCAGAATGTAGATTCGGGGACCACCATTCTACAGGTAGATACTGGTCACAGAGGTGGGACCAGGGGTGTAACTACAATAGCTGTAGGAGTTGCAAATGCACACGGGCCCTGGAGCCTAGGGGGCCCCAAAGGAGCCTAGGGGGCCCCAAAAGTCCCTTTGGCCTACAGAAAAAGACTAATGCTATTAAGATTTAAAAAAAAAAAATTGGGGGCCCTGTTGGAGCTTTTGCATAGGAGCCCATGAGCTTCAGGCTACGCCACTGATAAGGAGGGGTCTAATCTTTAGATACCTGATTGCCTTACGTGCCACGTAATGAAACTCATGTGAAACTAGAACTGACTGTGCATGACCTGCATCTATCAGACGTTTATAGTATATCCATACGATATGCCATAAATAATTCTCATGAGACAACCCCATTAATGCAATAGTGCAGCAGTTGTAGTTTACTAGAGTACTGAACTGGACCTTTGCCCCGGTTGAAGGAAAGTCTAGTTACGGCTCCATCCGCTGACGATTAAAACGCATGTAGAATATGACCTTACAGGTTGAATCAACCCCAAATTATCTTAAAAGTAATTGCAAAAAGTTGCAATTATCGGGATTGGTAAATTGTATGATCATTCTGATTAGTTTGTGTGTTTTCGGTGCTTGTACATTACAGTGCAATGCATAAACCAACTGGGCTTTAAATTTGGGGACTTAGATCCTTGTAACTGAGGTCCACTGTGCTCTGTATGATCCAAAGCCATTCAAAAACGTCTTTCTGGGCTGGTTTTACATTTTTTGTCACCCACACCTATATATTGCTATAAATGTGTCCCCGGTATAGGACGTGCAGGCTTTCCATGATGCACCTCTGAATACTGACAACTGAATACCATTATAATCTTAAATAATATACGGTACGTAAATTGCTTCACAGCAGTATTACAGGAAAACGCTGAAGAATTCAGGCAGAATAACAAAATACACTTATTTTAGTTTTTGATTTATAATTGCTTTTTTTTTTAAATAACATTTCAAAGCCCATTCTTATAACTTAAACTGTGGTGCCGTAAAACTGAGATAAAATATTTTATATTTTTTTTAGCTATGACGTAAGAATTTTCTCTCTTTTTAGACCAATTCATAACAGCTACATTTGAAAAAAAAAAAAGAAAAAAGTTTAAATACAAATCGATTCAGTGTCATTTGTAAGTCCATAATAAAAATGGTTCAAGGAGGTAAGCTTGGCAATTGTGGTAGTTGTGCGAACACAAACGTTCCATAGTCTGCTCTGTTCGACTGTTTGACATTGTTCCAATTTGGCTTTCCTCCTTGTTGGGGTGTCCAGCACTTTGGATAATAAATTCACTTCACAGAAGTTAAATACTATTGAAATCCTGTCAGTTTTGGCTGACGAGTGGTTATGTTGTACACAGGGTTATCTCATTTCAAGGACATCCATCTCATTCCTCTCCATCCTTTCAAGGAGTGGATGCTGTTTCGACCATGGATAACAATACTCTCTCTTTGCCTTGAGGTGGTGTGGGTCAATGTCCTTGGCAAGTTTTGCAACACATTTGTCTGAAGTATGCTCGACTGCAGAATTTGAACTTCAGGACCAGCGGGCAATAAGCCACTTTGTTCACATCTTTACACTCTGGAAAACAGCAGAGGAAACAATACATTCATTAGTGAATTAACATTCCCTCGGTTTTATATAAGGTTTGATCTTTTAAACAACTTCAACTAAAATATTTATGGCTCGCCCCACAGCCATGGTGTGCCCACTATCTTATTTGAGCCAGGTTCATAAGTACCCACACATGCCGGTTGTAATTGCACATAGAGACATTTTAAGTTAGGTACCCAATACAGGAGAACACCTTGTCATTAATTATCGGGCTTGCATGGTTTGGCCAATGCATCAGCTAACTTTTTCCATTTTCAGATATTCCTAAGCAGTTTTGCTATACCTCATTGCCTCTATTACATTCTACATTAGCTTTGTGTATTTGCCTTATCTAGTATTTTCACAGCAGTTTCGCTAGTCCCTTTTTCTTGTGTCCTCGAGTGCGGCTGTATGCTTTCTTATAAATGTATTTTGTCGGCAGAGACCTGTTCACATTGCTCATGTTGCCGGTCAGTTTTTTCCTATAATACTACTATACTTTTTTCTGACTGAGCACCCTTGATCCACCACCGACCTGTAGCATCTAATTTTACCAAGGTTCCTAACTGCTCACAAATGCAGGTTTAATTGCACAAAGAGGCATTTTGGGTTAGGTACCTGATACAGGAGAACACCTTGTTGTTGGTTATCAGGCTCACATGGATTGGCCAAAACATCAGCTAAGTTTTTCCATTTTCAGATATTCCTAAACAATTTTGCTATGCGTCATTCCCTCTGTTACAGTCTACATTAGATTCATGTATTTGCCTTATCTAGTATTTTTACAGCAGTTTTGCTAGTCCATGTTTCCATTTTTCTTGTGTCCCAGAGTGCGGCTGTATGCTTTCTTACAAGAGCCGGTCTAAGGCTCTGTGCCCGCGCTGATGAATATGTACGGCATATCTGTGTGACCGCTTCCGACCCTCGTGGGGTGTGACACAGCCGAATCTATGCATGGCCTGAAGTACAAATGTATATGACATACTATAGTAGAAGCATACCAGTCAGACTGAACAGTACGGGCACAGCCCAGTGGTCACCAGCATGCATGAAAAAATTTCTGATGCTGCAGTCGGGTCATTCCATGTCAAGTGATCCAAAAATGAATATTTTTTTTCCCTGACGTCCTCAGATTTTTAAAAAAAATTTTCTATCTGAAGAACAACTTTATCAAATTTAAACAAAAAAAAAGTTTTGAATTTTTTTCTTTATCTGTTAATTTTTTACAGATTTTTAAAGTTTTAAAAAAGTGCGAATTTTGGCCTGGTATGGCTTTACATTTTCTATCATATCTCGGGCTAGAAATAAGATAGAGAAACAAAATAAACACCAATCTACTCAGAACTGTCCAGGCTTTCATCAGATATGTCACAAGAGGATATTTGTTAATATTTTACCCATGTGATCGCAAGCGCAAAACTTTAAAACGCATTTCCGAAAAATCGGCGCGCTTTAAATATTTCAAAAACTGCCCATGTGTCTGCTGTGCTCTTAGCCACATCTGTACCAAATTTCAAGTTGGGATCGCAATGGGATCATATTTTAACATATTTTACTAGTAAGAGCGTCAATGGGTCATTCCATATCAAGTGATCTAAATATGAATATTTTTTTTTACCTGACGTCTTTAGATTTTTTTTTTTTTTTTCCTTTATGAAGTACTACTTTAGTTAATTACAAATTAAAAGTTTGGAATTTTTTTCTTCATCAGTTAATTTTTTACAGATTTTTAAAGTTTAAAAAAAGGGTGAATTTTGGCCTGGTACGACTTTACATTTTTTTTATCTCAGGCTAGAAATAAGATAATGAAGTGGGAGAGGCGTCATTTTACTCAGAACGGTAACAGCTTTCATTTGAGATGTTACAAGACTATGTTTCTTTATATCAAATTCAAACTATTGACGGGCAATTGTGAAAAAATGACTGATTGTATTCTTGGTGATTTTTGAATTGACACTATAATAGTTAAATATTTTGCACTTAGGTCCAATGAATGCGTCCATGGGGTCAAGCTGGGACAGAGTCATCACAAATTAGCCTTATTTGCAGATGACCTGCTACTTTACATCTCCCAGCCCCTGGTCTCCATCCCTTCGGTCTTAATGGAGTTTGAACGGTTCGGACAATTGAGCAACTTTAAAGTGAATTGCACCAAAACCGAGGCACTCAATATTTCTTTGCCTGGAGAATTGGTTTCTCATCTATCTAAACAGTTCCCATTTAAATGGAAAGTAGAAGCCATTAAGTACTTGGGAGTCCTTATACCAAAAGATCTTAAACAAATATTCAATTTAAATTATCAACCCCTTTTGACTAACGCGGAATCGGCATTTACCTCCTATAGACAATTAAGGCTATCCTGGTTCGGGAGAATAAACGTAGTCAAGATGGATGTCTTGCCCCGACTCTTATATACTTTTCAGACAGTTCCTGTTCTATTGGATAGAGGTTTCCTCTCCAAAATGCAATCTATGATCCTTAGATTTGTCTGGGGGGGCAACAGGTCCAGATTGCGAATGAATATCCTATCCTTGCCCGAGACCAGAGGAGGGGTTGGACTACCCAACATACGAGCGTACTTTGAGGCTTCCTCTCTTGTTAGAGCTCTAGATTGGCATTATCATGCGTCCTCCAAGAAATGGGTAGGGGTGGAGCAAGAGGGTTTGGGGATTCCGCTGAAACACCTGCTTTGGATTTCCCCTAAAGACTCCACAGACCTAGTACCTTTGACAGACATGACCAGAAACACCTTGAAGGTATGGCACCTAGTGACGAAAACCCTCCGCTTAAACGACAGACTTAGCCCTTTGACTCCCCTTTTTTCCAACCCATCTTTCCCACCCAGATTTGACAGGCAGAGATTTTTATGTTGGCGGATTGTGGATGACACCCGAGTAGGACAGACTCTGTCCAGTGGTGGTTTGCCCCCGATGGCAGAGCTACAACTCAAAGAACCTACGAGACCTCTTAAGTGATTCGAATTTCTCCAATACAGAGCATACTTATATTCAGCTGACCACTCTTGCAGGGTAAGATTGACGCCCAACGTATTGGAGAGGTTATTCCAACTGGAGGCTCCACCGAGGCGCAAAATATCAGTTCTATACCAGGCCTTAGGGTCCATGAGAGAGCAGGGCACCCTTTACTTCCAACGTTCTTGGGAGAGGGAATTGGGGTGTAGCATTTCAGAAGCTAATTGGCAGAAATGCTTTATATTTACTCACTCACTAGCTAGCGCTTGTTCTGCACAAGAAAGAAGCTATAAGCTGCTCACTAGATGGTACTTGTGCCCGACGACACTCCGGAACATGTTCCCTGGAACCCCTGATACCTGCTGGCGCTGTGGGAAGAGAAGGGTACAATGATACACATTTGGTGGAGTTGTGGGGAAATCCGGCGGTTCTGGTCTGAGGTTTTCAATGCATACGCCCGGATAACAGGTAAACAAGCCGAATGCTGCCCAGAATCGGCAATGTTATCCATTTTTCCAGGTCCTATTGGGCTACAGAAGAGGGATATTCTCCGCTTTTGCATCTCGGCTGCTCGTGCTGTGATCCCGAGGTTCTGGAAATCAAGCCAGGCTCCATCTCTACTTGATTGGTTCAAAGAATTGATGGACATATATCGAATGGAGGAGCTCGCAGCTGATGCGTCGGGATCTCGGAACAAATTCTTAGGGATTTGGGTTGAATGGATTCTTTTTCACGACTCTGCAGAATTTAGGAGTATCTTTTCCAGCACAGATAATATGGCTCGACCTCTGGCTGATGGGGAGCCAGTGGGATGAGTACCCTTTCTCCTTCCCATACCTCACCCGTCCCCCTCCTTTTTTTCTTTTTTTCTTACGTGGCTTTTCTTTCCCAGTATAACTTTTTCTAATGGTTTTTGTTTGTCTTCTCTCTCTCTCTTCTTTTCTATCTCTCTTTTCTTCCCATCTGATACATTCAGTCTAGGTATTTCCTTTCTACGCCTATACCTTCAGAATTCTAGTGAACATTAGACAGGTATCGAAAACTCTGAGCTGTGAGTAGATCATTAATATTTCGGCCTTCCTTTCCGGTACACCAGTCGCTAGACTATTCCAACTAGGCCTCAACGGGTAATGACCCACTTACGTGGTCAACCTGTTAGAAGGGGCCAAGTGATAAAAATCATTCTGCTGGGGCTGCTTGTCCCCTTGACATCAGAACATCTCAAAACCCTGAGAAAGGTTGTATACTTGAGTGTTTGGAATTATATTTAGATTGTAGTATATATTGCACCAGAGATAAGCGCAAAAGTAAATTTGCAGCTTATCTTAAAGTTACTAATAACTTTGTGAATTCTCTTTTTGTATATTTTATATGTCTCAAGATTTTGTTAAAAGATTGAATGTATGTCTTTCATATGTTTTTTCAAAATTTAATAAAAATGAGATTAACCATAGTTAAATATTTTAAAATATGATCCCATCACGATCCCAACTTGAAATTTGGTACAGATGTGGCTAAGAGCATAAAAGACACATGGGCAGTTTTGGAAAATTTTTATTAAAATGTTTTTTTCGGAAATGCGTTTCAAAATGTTGCGTTTGCATTCGCATAGGTAAAAAATTAAAATTAACAAATATACTCTTGTGACATATCTGGTGAAAGCCTGGACAGTTCTGAGTAGAATGGTGTTTATTTTGTTTCTCTATCTTATTTCTAGCCCGAGATAAAAAAATTTAAAGTCGTACCAGGCCAAAATTCACCCTTTTTTTAAACTTTAAAAATCTGTAAAAAATTAACTGATGAAGAAAAAAATTCCAAACTTTTAATTTGTAATTAACTAAAGTAGTACTTCATAAAGGAAAAAAAAAAAAAAAATCTAAAGACGTCAGGTAAAAAAAAATATTCATATTTAGATCACTTGATATGGAATGACCCATTGACGCTATTAATAGTAAAATATGTTAAAATATGATCCCATCGCGATCCCAACTTGAAATTTGGTACAGATGTGGCTAAGAGCAAAGCAGACACATGGGCAGTTTTTGAAATATTTAAAGCGCGCCGATTTTTCGGAAATACATTTTAAAGTTTTGCGCTTGCGATCATATGGGTAAAATATTAACAAAGATCCTCTTGTGACATATCTGGTGAAAGCTTGTATAGTTCTGAGTAGAATGGTGTTTATTTTGTCTCTCTATCTTATTCCTAGCCTGAGTTATGAGGATAAACGTAAAGGCAGGCAACAGCGAAATTCACACTTTTTCCGAACTTTGAAAATCATTTAAAAAAAAAATAAATTTTTTAAAAAATTTTTCTCTTCACATTTTGCATTGTCTGACATGCTATTATCAAATAACAAAATCTCAAAAGAATTAAAAATATAGAGGTAATAATCATTGGTTCACTTGACATGGAATGACCCAGTCCGGAGCTAGGGAATGTGTGGATATGATAAAGCGAAGAGAGAGTCCAGCTTCATGGGTGCAGTCGTCTTTGTTTAGTAGAAAATTCAAATCACATTAAAACCATTGCTAAAATAGTAAGCTTTCCTTCAACAAGTTTTACGCTTAATCAGGATGGGATTTGAATTTTCTACTAAACAAAGAAGCCTGCTCCCGTGAAGCCGGAATCTCTCTTCACACTCATTACTGTGCGTTTGCGGAGATATTAGAATATTTTTAACGTTTTTCTTTTAGCTGGTAAATGTGAAAAAGATAGTATGAGGAAATGCAAGGACCAAAACAATGACCGGTTTTAAATGTTCTACTCAGGATACAGAAACTAAAGAAATCACAATTTATTAGTAAAATATGCTGCTCCTGTGATTCTAACTGAATGGAGATTCTCCCTCGACTTGAATAGGATGGGAACAATGTGAGTTTGGTGGATCTGCACAGGACACCAACACTTCTACATGCCACTTCCATTAGTTAAGGTTTAAACGATCTGTGGCTTGCGTAAAACTGTTCTAAACTCCTCTTCAAAGTCTACTGATATCGATAGAAATTGGACCATAAAAATGTCTTCTAGAGAAGACGTGAAGGTTTTTGTATCAAACTGCCAAGCAGAAAAGCATCTGCTACATTTGGAGTGTTATAACTGGCTGTAAATTACACTTGTAACTAAGCCTATCATTCTATATGCGGAACCGATTGTTCAGAGCTTGGGAGAAAGTCAATATCCTGCAGTTTATGGTGAGATGAATGCGACAAAGGAATTAGGAAAGGAACCTAAGGAGAGCTATAGAGTTCACAAAATAATGATCACGCCAAGGAAGGAAATATCAGCTGTCTACAGACGCTCCTTGAATGGTTACTGCAACCGAGACTGGAAACTTTCTGGTCTTATGAGGCGTTTTATAGGCAAATTGTTTGATAGCGTCCAAGATACTGTACTTCTAACACAATGGATAGAAAGAGAAAGATTTTCAAGATATGATTTTATGAGTCTGGTAAACTGCAATGCTTTGCACCAATAATGCAGGTATGGAGTCTCAATATCCTCATTTTACAGTACTGGGGTCATGAAAGAATAGAGAAACCATATGATAATGTGTCCGCAATAGAGAACAGCGAATTGATTCACAAGTCCCTAGTTCCCTGGTCTGTAGCTGTCCGGTGAGAGCCATGCAAACCTCTTCCTATAAGCCTGAGTCCCCCAACGTCTTATCTAATTAACGAGCTTAATGTGATGTCATGTGCGCACCAGGCTACAACACAATAATGACGTTACTCCACACCTAAAAATTAGAGGAGGCACCAAGGATTCTGGTGAGTAAGGGGTTCTGTCATAAACCAGTACCCTGCAAATCTATGTCTAGTCAGTAACCCTAGTCTTATAGAGTACAACATGTTGGCATGAGCTCTTCATGAAGAATCAAGATTTCTTTTTGAATATATTTCACATTTTTTGTTACAAATTATAGATCAGCACTTCAACAAGTGATTGGCATAGTGGAGGCAGTTATAGCAGGGACGATCCCATGATAAGCAGGATTTTTTATGGTTGCCCTGATCTCTGGTTAAGCAACACTATAGACATCTTTGGAGATTTTTTTTTTATTCAATGTTCTACTGGGTTCAAAAGATTGTGCTTCTGGTAAACAGAGAAAAATACACCCAAAATAGGAAATTTACAAAAAAAAAGGAATTTACAAAAGGGTATGTATGCTCTTAGCACTCATGGAAACAAGTTTGGTATTGTGTGGGGCTGTAATATGGCACCACATGCAACTTATAGGTCTCACTCTCTGTGTAGCTCTGAGGATTGAGAAAAAAAATTCTGAAAAAATCTATATAGTATTGTGGATATGCTCAAGGCATGTAGTGTATGGGGCTGATGGCTAAATGTTACTGTATAGAGTACTTATCACTCTGCCTTACAATCCTGCAGAAGAGCTATGTGCAAATTAGCTCTCCTCCAAAAAATACAAAGAATAACATTGCAGTAGCTCTAGTGCCTCCTATTGGAGGTATCTTCCCTGTCAGTGACAGTCCAGGATTCCAATAAGTATGGAAACACACTATGCAAGATGCATGTGAAATCCTATGAGTCTTAAATGACTCACCCGGAACGGCTCCTGCCTTTCTGAACATGTCAGCTGCTTGTGTTCCTATGGAGCTGACACGCTCCCGCTTGGAGAGATGGGGGCCATTACGGGTGAGTAATGAAAGACTTGTTCGAGTATCTCGCATGCATTTGGAATAATGTGTTTTCACCCTAACACTTTGAAACTCACTTATAAGTAAACCCTTTAAAATAAAGAGGTCCATTATGAGTGAACGATTTTGTGGTTGCCCCCTGTAAGGCTGTCTGCTCACGGTCCGGAGGAGCTGCGTGTTGGACACAGCTCCTCGGACATAAATGAAGCCGTGGGTGCCCGCTGGGAGTCCGCAGCCACCCTGTACTCACCATGTGCGGCGGATGCAGGTTGGTTTCTCCCTGCAGTCACCTGATGGGAGCCTCTTCCGACAGCACTGCGGTCGGGTTAAGCATAGTGAGGATGGGATTTCTTGAAATCCCATCGACTATGCTTATACTGTACTACGCAGCATTTTGGATGCAGTGGCGTATACTGATCGTGAGTATGCAGCCTAAGGCTGGGGTCGCACGAGTGTATACACAAAAAATAAATAAATTGGTCCAAGTGGGACGATTTTCTCACTCGTCATCCAGGTGTAATCCGGTTTTTAAATTTTTTACAGCAGAAGCTATTAATCATTTACAGGACCAGCTACAGTTTATGTTACAGAATTGCAAAGTATCCTTAGATTTCAGATACATACTGTGGCATGTGATTTTTTTTCTCACAGCCTAAGACTTGAGTGGGTGAGTCTCATCCGATTTCCAGGGTAACGTTTGGTATGTTGCAATTTTTTCACATACAGATTATGTGAGTTAAAAAAAAAATTGCCTTGCCGGTGGCTGTTGGGCTTATCACGAATTGGCCAAATTGTTCACCAAGTAGCTCATTTGTAATCTAGTTTCTATGGCAATAATGAAGTTCCAGATTCCTTATATTCAATGGTTGCTTAGTATAGCATTTCAGTGTGCAGCTGTATTCACTTTAATTAAAAAAAAAAAAAATCAGTCATCTGCACTGTCTCATTGAATAACATTAGTCCGAGTGCCATCTGTTTTTTTTCAGGGATAGCACTCGAACCAAAAATACGGTCATCTGCATGAGGTGTGAGTATGAGGTATTTAATGGTTAGACAGACGAGAGGCATTTCATGTAGTCTTATTATGGAGACCACCAAAGAAAGCCTTGCTCCCTTGAAAGAAAGATGGGTATATTTCTTTTTTTCCCTTTATTTGCATAAATAATTTCCCAGGAAGTTTCTCCTATGAGAACCTCTACACTTGCTGTGAAGGAATCGATAAGTCGGAGATGCCTTCTGTATGTCTCTGAGAAAAATCTCCTTCTTCAGGATAAAGCACAGATGTACCTATGTGATTAAATCCTGAAAAAGGAGATTTTTCTCGGAGACATGAAGAAGGCATCTCCGACTTATTGATTCCTTCAAGGCAGGATGCTTTTTAATCCCTTCACTTTAATTTTAGGATATCCTCCTATGGGTATTGCGGCAGCCGTTACCTGTGTGCTATTATAGCGGTTGTGACTGTTTCTCAACCCCCTACATGAGGAATTCAGTGCTTTTTCTTATCCATCATATAAGGATAAGACCCTATTTGCACCATTTGTCTTTTCAGTACCTTCTTTACAGTGGAACATCAGTAAGGAAGGCACTGCCCACTTGTTGAACATATTTTGATTATTCCCCGTGTGGACTTGTCACCAGATATTACAATATAAACTGAATACATAATCAAATAGCTTTCTTGATCCTGATGAGGCTGGTGTACATATTTTGACAATCCACTTCAGAATGCTTGCATCATACTGAAATATATGAGCTAGACTCATGCAAAGTTGTTTTTTTTTAACCAGGTTGTTTTTATTAGTAATTATCTAACCAGAACACATTATACAACACAATGTAAATATTCATAACAATGATCAACCCATTCCCCCTCCCTCCTCCCCTAGAGAGTCATCTTCAGAAGATCCAATCACAATTCAACCCATAGTCAACCTCTGAGACCATATGCTTTTGAATTGTTTTTCTCTATGCCTCTTTTTATATATCCTTTCCTCTATTTGTATCACCGCTCTCACTCTTCCAATGAATTCCCCTCTAGATGGGGGCTCCACCTCAATCCACTTTTGTGCTATAAGCTTTCGTGCCACGTACAGAATTCTGGCAATCGCCAACTTATATGCATGGGTTGACTTCCTCCACATATCCAAGAACACAAATCTTCAAGTCTCTTCCCAGCACACATCCAAGCACACCCTCAACCTTGTTGATCACTGTAATCCACAACATGTGAATCAGGTCCGTATAGTCTGCCTGACATCTAGGACATCTTGAATTATCTGTCAACCCGCCCTTAAACATAAATTTTGGCATTTTATATGTCCTATGAATAACAAATAGGTGTAATAGCCTACATTGTTCACTCAAAGAGAGCTTGGGAATATACTCTAGAATAGTATCCCACTGATCATCTGTAATAGTGCCCACATCATCTTCCCATTTCTCTCTCGCTTTCACCGGAAACTGATGTAAGTAGGTGTGGAGCAGATCATGATAAATGCCAGATATAACCCCTTTTGTTCCTCCCGATGCACACACAAAATCTATCACAATGTCTTTTTGCAATTCCATGTTGCATTGAGTCCAACATGCATGTCTAAGTCTCTGGTACTGAAACACACTTTCCTCAGGAAGATCAAACTCCCCCTCAACCTCTCAAAGTTTTTATAGTTCCCTCCCTCCAATACTTGACACATATACTGTACACCTTTCTCCCTCCAGTGGAAATAACCCAGTTTGTATAGCTCGCCCAAGCTCTCAACAACTCACCTAATTTCTTTAAAACAACCCCATACCCTATGTATCAATCCCAGAGTAGGATACTTCACCCAAAGTCTTTTAAAGTTCCCACCCTTCAGGTCTTGGACAAGAGGACTCCTTCCCGTCATGTATGCCAAAATCCTATGAGTCGACCCAACCTGTTCCTCCTCTTTCCACCCTCTAAAATGTTGTCCCTGCACCACTATGAAGTATACCCAAGGATTCGGTAGTGTCAGACCCCCTTCCTCTTTACCTCTCTGTAGAGTTTCCATTTTGATCTTAGCTTGTTTTTTTCCCCCAGACTAGTTCTCTAAAAATGGTGTGTATCTTATCGAAGTGTTTCCTCGGTATCCAGACCAGGGTATTGGTATTGTGCAGTATATACATCAACTGCCCAGCGCTGACATCACCTCCCTCCTATCCAAAATTCCACACTGCCTGTCCGCCATCTCATCCTTCTTAGTCCCTCGCCTCCTAAATTTGAACATGGACAAAACTGAGTTCATCGTCTTCCCCCAAGTTGCTCCCCCCCCCCCACCGGAACTGTCCATCACTGTTAATATCTGCTCACTCTTGCCTGTCCCCCACGCCAAGTGCCTCTGGGTAATCCTCGACTCTTCACTTTCCTTCAGCCCCACATCCAAGCCCTCGCCACTGCCTGCCGACTCCAGCTCAAAAACATTTCCTGAATCCACTCTTTTCTTGACCATGACACTGCTAAAACACTTGTCCATGCTCTCATCATCTCCCGCCTCGACTACTGCAACCTCCTGCTCACCGGCCTCCCCGCTACCTCCCTCGCACCTCTCCAAACTATTCTCAACTCCACTGCCTGACTCATCCACCTGTCTCCCCGGTATTCCTCCGTCTCCCCCCTCTACCAAGCCCTTCACTGGCTCCCCAATTCCCAGACATCCCGGTTCAAAACCCTAACCATGACATACAAAGCCATACACAACCTGTCCCCTCCATACATCTCCAACATGGTCTCCCGATACCTAGCGCTCCTCCCAAGAACTCCTTCACTTCTACCCTCACATTTCCCCCTCCCTCAACCGCATACAAGATTTCTCCCGTGCATTCACCATACTCTGGAACTCTTTCCCCCAAAACATCAGACACTTCCCCACCCTCGGTACCTTAAAAAAAAAAAACCTGAAGACCCACCTCTTCTGTCAAACCTACAACCTACACTGAGACAAATTACACCGCACCATCTCATGTTCACCTCTCCCCCTCCTACGGTCTCCCCACCCATCCCTTATAGACGGTGAGCACTCGATGACAGGGTCCTCTACCCTACTGTACCTGTATGATTTGATTGTCGTCATTTTATATTCTTGCCCTCATCTGCCCTGCACATGTAAAGTGCCATGGAACCTAATGGCGCTATATACCGTATATACTCGCGTATAAGCCGAGTTTTTCAGCCCAAAAATTGGGCTGAAAAGTCCCCCCCTCGGCTTATACGCGAGTCACTGTATACAGTGTATACAGTGTATACAGTATACAGGCCCCGCCCCCATCAGTATACAGGCCCCCCCCCTTACTGCCGTAATCCTGTAAAAGAATACATTATTATACTTATCCCTGCTGCTGTCCCGCTGCCGCCATCGCGCTCCTCCGTCTTCATCCGGCTTATTCCGACTTCCTCCGGTGGGCGCGGGCAATAACGTCATTGTCTGCGCGCCAGAGGAGGAAGTCGAAAGACGCTGGATAAAGACAAAGGAGCGCGATGGCGGCGGCGGGACAGCGGCAGGGATAAGTATAATAATCTATTCCTTTACGGGATTGCGGCAGTAAGGGGGGCCCTGTATACTGATGGGGGGGGGGGGCTGTATATACCACTGGGGCTGCTGCTGTATACTACCAATGGGGCTGCTGCTGTATACCTCTGGGGCAGCTGTATACTACCACTGGGGCTGCTGTATATACCTCTGGGGCTGCTGTATACTACCAATGGGGCTGCTGCTGTATACTACCACTGGGGCTGCTGTATATACCTGGAGCTGCTCTATACTACCACTGGGTTGCTGCTGTATATACCACTGGGGCTGCTGTATACTACCACTGGGGCTGCTGCTGTATACTACCACTGGGCTGCTGCTGTATACTACCACTCGGGCTGCTGTATATACCACTGGGCTTCCTGTATACTACCACTGGGGTGCTGCTGTATACTACCACTGGGGCTGCTGTATATACCTCTGGGGCTGCTGCTGTATATACCACTGGGGCTGCTGTATATACCTCTGGGCTGCTGCTGTATATACCACTGGGGCTGCTGTAACATACCTCTGGGGCTGCTGTATACTACCACTGGGGTTGCTGCTGTATACTACCACTGGGGCTGCTGTATATACCTCTGGGGCTGCTGTATACTACCACTGTGGCTGCTGTATATACCTCTGGGGCTGCTGTATACTACCACTGGGGCTGCTGCTGTATACTACCACTGAGGCTGCAGCTGTATACTACCACTGGGCTGCTGTATATACCTCTGGGGCTGCTGTATACTACCACTGGGACTGCTGCTGTATACTACCACTGGGGCTGCTGTATATACCTCTGGGGTTGCTGTATACTACCACTGGGGTTGCTGCTGTATACTACCACTGGGGCTGCTGTATATACCTCTGGGCTGCTGCTGTATATACCACTGGGGCTGCTGTACATACCTCTGGGGCTGCTGTATACTACCACTAGGGTTGCTGCTGTATACTACCACTGGGGCTGCTGTATATACCTCTGGGGCTGCTGTATACTACCACTGGGGCTGCTGCTGTATACTACCACTGAGGCTGCTGCTGTATATACCTCTGGGGCTGCTGTATATACCTCTGGGGCTTCTGTATACTAGCACTGGGGCTGCTTCTGTATATACCACTGGGCTGCTTGCTGCTGTATATACCACTGGGGCTGCTGTATATACCACTGGGGCTGCTGTATACTACCACTGGGGCTGCTGCTGTATACTACCACTGGGGCTGCTGCTGTATACTACCACTGGGGCTGCTGTATACTACCACTGGGGCTGCTGCTGTATACTACCACTGGGGAGGCTGCTGTATACCACACTGCTGGGGGCTGTATACTTGTGCTGGGGTTCACCCTCGGCTTAAACACGAGTCAATAGGTCTTCCCAGGTTTTGGGGGCAAAAGTAGGGGTGTCGGCTTATACACGAGTATATACGGTAAATAAATAATAATATCTGCGGCATCAACACCATCTTAATCATATTGGTGCAGCCTACCACAGATAGCTGAAATTTGCACCACACCCTGGTCTTTCTCCTGAACTTCTCTAACAATGGGATCAGGTTAAGTTCAAAAAATCATGTGAGACGAAGCGAGATCCATATTCCCTAGTATTTAAATTTCTGAACAATTCCAAGTTGTCGACTTCTCTCAGCTAAATCCTCTTTCCTCAACTCTTTGTCTACCTTTAGAATGCACGACTTATTACAATTAATCTGTAGTCCAGACAAGACCCCAAACTGTTCAATAATTTCCATGACATTGTTAAGCGCGTCCCTTCGTTCTCTAGGAACAGCAAGATGTCACCTGCATATAAGACGATTTTCTCCTCAATATCTCCATACCTAAATCCCTTCACCTGACCTGAGGCCCTGATTTTAGCCGCAAATGGTTCCACTGCCACTGTGAAAAGCAGTGGCGACAGCAGACACCCTTGCCTAGTGCCCCTCAACAATTTAAAACCCCGAGATACTGCTCCGTTCACCCTAATTTTGGCTGCTGGAGAGGAGTACAAGAGCCTCACCCAGGAAACAAAAACTGGTCCAAAACCCATACATTTCAGCACTTGCCATGGATATTGCCACTATCAAACACCTTCCTTGCATCTAGATGCAATGTTCTTTTTGATATCAGGGAGGGAAACTTTTAAAAAATATATTATACTGCACATTCTACCATGGATTTTAAAGGTAACTTATACTGCATGTATCATTAAATCTGGTGACAGCTCTGCTTTAAACTATCTCAAAAATCCTGACAGGAGAAAAAAAATATAAATGAATAAATATGAGGAGTCACAATGTCCGTCCATCTGGGGATGTAAGACGCATTGAAGTAAATGTGTTCTATAACTTTTATAACATATCTTCAAACACCGTAATACAATGAAAAATGAAAACTAACCAGCTGATGTGAAGCTGGAGCAGACTCTCCTCCTACATGGGTCTCATGGGGACTTGCATATTGTGGTTGTGGTGGTTATGTATATTTCACAAATGTTTATGGGTAACATAAAAATCCTGCGGTGCTCACTGTCTACACTTCACTTTCAACAGACGTGTAATGTAATCCTCACAATGGACGTGTCACATTCTCCCCTCCTTTTGCCCCTAACAACATAAATTAGGCAGTGAAATGACCCCTGAATATTCCCTACTAATAAACAATCTTTCACCCCGTTTTACATTCTTCTATGCTACGAGGTCAAGACTATTATAGGATTAAGTATTCATGGGTGACATGATTTCAGGCTTTTTGCAAATAGACATCTGTCCCCCTTTGGTTAATTTTTCTTCCAGAAAGCAAACATAATAATATGTTGTACTTACCTTCCTCAGGCCCATAGAGGAGTCTCCACTGCCGCTCTCGGCATCTGTCATTGGCAGCAGAACTGACGTAACGCTGTCAAACAGTGAGCTCAGCGGCTCTGACAGTGTAGGAGGAACCCTCTGCCCAGAGTCACTGCTCAGCATACAGAGGCTCACCAGTGGAACAGGGGAAAGTGAGTACAGCACACTGTGCATGCTCTGGAGCCGGCAAATATACCCAATACTCACCCACAAAGCGCAGGACCAGAAATAGAGGCAGCTGGCCCATCGTATCCTGGAAGCAGCCCATAGATTTTAGAATGGGGAAGCGCTTATAAATTAGGTCATCATGCCCACAGGGGCGTGATAACCACATAAGGAAGTCAGGGATGAATACCGTACGAACGCCTCTTCCGACCAGTCTCAAGCTCATTAGAAAATGTAAGTGTATAAAAGCATTTTTTCCACTTTAACATGATAGTATTAGCTTAAACAGGGATGCTTACAATAGTACTATGAAGCTGCAGGTACAGATACTGATAGCTTGGGGGGGGCATAGGCTAGCTGACAGGTTCCTTTTAAAAGAGGACAACCCCTTTAATAACCGATCTGCATATGCAGTGTTGTCATCTTGAAAAGAACTTTCACTAGTTTTTACATGATGTTGATACATCATGATAAAGTGTCTGAAGATGGTTTTCCTTCTTTTTTCTCATCTCTGTAAGTTCTATGCTAATTTTCCCTTTAAAGAAAGATTCTTCTCTGCGGGAGGTTCTTTTTCCACTGTATGATGTTGTCCAATCATATGAAGGCAGCGTCATAAAGAGGTACAAACAAAAGGAAGTGCAACCAGTGAATCATTGAACTTTCTTTCTCACGGTGATCTGGATGTCTAACCCTGTCACACTAAGATCTCACTGCCAGCCCTTGAGAAGAGCTTTGTGGTGCATCAGTATATAGAACACTCTGTATGCATCCCAGACATCTGTTATACCTAGGTACCTAGCACAGCATGACAAATAAACTGCTCTGCATCTATGCCAGGTACCAGACACATTATTCCCTAATGACTGGGATACATACAGAATGTTGTATATACTGACATTGCATTGCAGCTCTTCTTCTCTCCCTTTATTTGTCCTGTCAGTAAGCACCAGCAGTGAGATCTCTGTGTGATCTGGTTAGACCTTTGACACAGTAAGAAAGCCAGTTTCTAGGATACTTTGGGGGCATTTTCATTTCTTTTTTTTTTCCTTTTCCCCTGTATGATCCTACCATTTTATGATTGGGCATCATCATTCATGGCAGATTCTTGACACTGAGGTGCTTCATTGAAGAAAGCCTGCTAAGGCCCCTTTCACATCAGCGTTTTAACACTTGCGGTTCACCTGTTTTTTTCGCGGCTGCAGCTGCCGCAAGTGCCGAAACCGCAACGCTATACCGCACTTTGCACAAACCCCATAGACATGGCATGGGGCTTGCCGCAGGTGAACCGCAAATATGACGGTTAGGCGGCAGATGAGGTAAATCTGCCACCAGGGGTGCACCAAGCGCCCCACTGCCGCCTGAGCGCGCGGGTGATGACCGGGGGGGGGGGAGGTGTGTGGCAGAGTCCAGCGCTGCCGCCCTCCAGCAGCGGGTGATGACCGGGGGGGGTGCTGGCAGAAACCAGCGCTGCCGCCCCTCCAGCAGCGGGCGAGGTCCGGGTGGGGGGGGGTGCTGGTGGAGCTCCTTCAGTTGTGCTCCGGCGGGTCGCCTCTTACCTGCGCTGAGCCGCCGGCGCCATGACAGGGGGACTCTATGTGCATGAGGAGCCGCCCCTTCTGCACTGCCGCTCCCCTGCCTCTTGCCGCCTGAATGACAGGGCTCACACTGTCCAATGGACGGTGCGGCCCTGTCTGCCACATCGGCTGCGATCAGCATAAAATGCTGATGTGAAAGGGGCCTTAGTTGTCTTCTTTGAGGGGAAAATTACCTTAATAATTTTACAAGCTAGTATCTCCACAATTTTGATAATTTTTACAGCTTTTCAGCAGTAAGTAACAAATTTGGCATGTAAAGAGTGGTGAAAGGTTCGCTTTAATACTACATTATCCAATGGTGCATCATCTATTATTTTAACCAAGGAAAAAAATTACAAATCCAATTACATTTAACAAGTAATCAGAAACACAGATCTCAGTAATGTACAGCTCCCTAATGTTATAGACAATAAAAAGTTTGTCCTAAAAAACATTGCTAGCAGACGTACGTGAACAGTTAAAGGCAATGGCTCAAAAACATATTTTACTAACATCAATTTTAGATACTGATACGGCTTATAGATTACCAAATCTGTTTCCATGTGCCGATCGTAAACATTTCATCTTATTTACCATACTTATTTTGGGGGCGTTGGGCTGTGAGCCGACTACTGAACGTCTGACAGTCTGTTATGGAGCTCAGTGGCCAGAATAAAATTTTCGCCTAAAAGATTTTATAAAATCTAAACATATCTTTGATTTAAACAATTTATTTTAAAGATATGGACACCTCTGGGAAACATGTTCATTCTTACTTAAATATGTGTATTTTGTGGTTAAAATAATAGTTGCAATTGGTTTTACTTCAATGTTTTGCACCATTTCTTTCTATAGCCTCTATATTGTATTGTCTTTAGGTGGCTTTAGAATGAGTTAACTAAGAGTCAATAAGTGAGCTCATTGTGATGAACGTTTGAACCACTAGATCTGTCTTTTACAGAACTTCTCTGAGCTGATTTATGGTCAGATGAAAGCCCAGCTCTCCTTTGATTTGGTTTGTTGTCTTAAATCAGTTAAGAGGAGCTCAGTAAAAGAAAGGTAAGTGAGTTACCAGTCAAAGCAAGCTCACTGAGGGATTCTTAGTTAACTCACTCTGCAGCCGGCAATCAGCAGAGAAACAGAGAGCCAAAAAAACCAAACAGTGCTAAATAGGGATGAGCGAGAATTCTTGTTACTATTCGGTACTCGCAGAATAGTACGGTATTCTGGCTATTCTTTACTCGGCGAGTTTACTTGTTATTACTCGTTACGAGTAGCAAGTACAATGCAAGTCAATGGAAAATGGGAGAACTATGCTGCTGGACCCTACAAGATGGTCTGGGGGCCCGAGGAAAAGGCAGAAATGGATGCATGATTATTTAAAAAAGCCGGCGGCTTTTTACTGCCGGCTTTTAAACAATCAGCTGATGCATGCTCCCCACCCAGTGTTTCACTCCCTGCCTGTTCCTCGTCCGGTCCTCTGCCTCCAACCAATTCTCCACTCCCTGCCCGGACCTCCGCCTCCCCTCCCCCTGCTGGAAGCGAGTCTGCCGGCTTTTTCAAAAAGACCGCCGGCTATTTCAAACGATCAGCTGATCGGTTGAAATATCCAGTGATAAAAAGGGCTGGTGCAGCTCACAGAGCTCTCCCGGGTGGTGACTCATCCCGTGGGAAGTGGAGCTGGGGCTGATGGCGCCGTGTACAGCGGTGTGCTCGCTGCTTTTCCTGGTGGTGTACGTACAGCTCTGGATGCGGCTGATCGTACATTGGCAGGAAGAGCAGCGAACACACCGCTGTACACAGCGCCATCAGCCCCAGCTCCATTGCCCACGGGACGGCCGCAGTCATGGTGAGTCATTGCTGAGAGAGTCCTGTGAGCTGTGCAGCACTTTTTACCGCCGGATATTTCAAATGATCAGCTGATCATTTGAAATAGCCAGCGGTCTTTTTGAAAAAGCTGGCAGGCTCGCTTCCAGCAGGCGGAGGGGAGGTGGAGAACAGGGCGGGCAGGGGAGGTCCGGGCAGGGAGTTGAAAAATGGTTGGGGGCAAAGGACCAGGTGGGGAATTGAAAATCAGATGTCGAACAGGCAGGGAGTGAAGCATCGGGTGGGGAATGAAGCACCGGGCGGGGAGCATGCATCAGCTGATTTTTAAAAAAAGCTGGCGGCTTTTTACCACAAGCTTTTAAACAATCATGCATCCATTTCAGCCTTTTCCTCAGGCCCCAGACCTCTTTGTAGGGTCCAGCAAAAAACTATTTGTTTTTCCCATTGACTTGCATTGGACTCGCTACTCGTAACAAATATGCAAGTATTAGGACCTACTCATTACGAGCATAGCGAGTCCGAATATTTCACTTCTCGTTCAACCCTAGTGCTAATCTTTTAATGAAACTCAAATGCAGAAAGTTAGATTTAGCTGAAAATACATGTTTTTAAGTAAAAAAAAATTCTCCTAAAGATGTTGATATCCTTTAAAGGGAACCTTCTAGCTCGTTTATGCCCCTCAAGCTATCACTATCTGTACATGCAGCTTCATAGTACTATTCTAACCATCCCTGTCTAAGCTAATACGGTCATGTTAAAGTTGACAAAATGCATTCAGTTACATTTTCTAATGTTCACGATCTTGAGACTGGTCTAAAGGGGCGTTCATATGGTATCCATCCTTGTCTTCCTTCCATGGTTATCACACCCCTGTGATTTACCAGCTCTGTCCCAAATTTGAAGATTCTAAAATGTATGAGCTCCTTCCAGGTAGGACGCGCCCAGGTGCATCTATTTCAGGTCCTGTGCATTATTGGGTGTAGTCGCCGGCCCCAGAGTAAGCACAGTGTGTATTGTAAAGCTGCACAAGTACACCCAGTACTCACCCACAATGCACAGGACTGGAAATAGACGCGTGTGGTAGCGAAGAGAAAAGCAGCCCATACAGTTTTAAAATCTACAAAGAAGACGACACACTTGTAAATTACGTCATCATGCCCACAAGGGTGTGATAATCACAGAAGGAAGGCAGGGATGGATACCATACAAACGCCCCCTTAGACCAGTCTGAAGCTCATTAACATTAGATAATGTAAGTATATAAATGCATTTTTCAACCTTAACATGTCAGTATTAGCTTAGACAGGGATGATTAGAATAGTACTATGAAGCTGCAGGTACAGATAGTGATAGCTGGGGGGGCATAAACGACCTCACAGGTTCCCTTTAATATTACACTATAAGCTCAGACAGTGATGATTACAATAGTACTATGAAGCTGCAGGTAAAGATAGCGATAGCTGGGGAGGCATAAACAACCTGATAGGCTCCCTTTAATGACACAATCTTTAAAATGGACAATAATGTTACACAGGTTGCAAAACGTTTAGTATGTGTAACCAGAGATCTAAAATTCACATTTGCAATGTAAAGATGTGAAGCTTGAGGTTTCCTACATGTATCCTCTTACCCTCCATGCATCCTCCATTGTTCTCATAAATCTGTTACTTGTGGCTGCAGTAATATTTGAAGTATTTTATGAAGAATTACTGCAGCCATGAAATAGTTTAGTCTACTCCAGGTCCCTCTTGACTCACCATGTTGAAGGAAATGAAAACCAGTAATGTGCGTGTTTTTCGTTGTCTCGCGTCTGCTTTATGAAGTATTTGCCTCACGTACAGGACAGGGAGAAGCGGACATTACAATGCTTCACATACTCTGAGGAAGAAGACGGCACTATAGATAAGACGCCGCTCATACTCACCCTCAGTGTTCGATATCGGGCTGCTGTCACATTTGCTTTCACACTGCTGCATTGACTGCGGGCGAACATTTTCTGGACAATCATTCGACGCTTGTCCCGTGTAGGACAGACACTGCACTGTTCTCATCTGCTGGCCCAGACCGCAATGTGCAGAACACTGAAGAACACAGAAAAAGAAGGTGACAAGTCATTATACACACTACGTAAAGTACACTATGTTCACACAGGGCGGTTTTTGCTGTGTTTTATTTTCTGCAGCAAAATCTGATCACTTCACAGAAAAAAGCTGCATTTTTACTGTGTTTTTTTGCTGAGTTTTTGCACTTCCCCACTGCTTTTTTGGTGTGAAAACAATGCTGAAATAATTGACATGCTGCTTTTCTGAAATAAAAAACTGAAAGCTTACATAATTTTAGTCAGGAAAAAAAACAAGTGTGTGTCTGTGTGTGCATGACATTTCTGAAATCTCATATACTTTCCTGTACTGTAAAAAGCAACTTTTTATTAGGATATATTTGCTTAAAACTAATGGGAAAAAAAAAGCAGCAAAAACGAAGTGTGAGAACGT